>WNHD01007474.1:0-11626 GCA_011057455.1 Ganaspis sp. Gsp50 | reverse complement strand
AAATGCACGAAGAAGGTTCCAAAACGCTACTTGAATTTCTACGTGACTTAATTAATTGCACCTAAATTTCTACGTACATTTCCACAAAAAATATGCACGTAATTTTCAACGTAGTATTCTACGAGAATATTTTCACCTGGGAAGCAACTATAGGTTCATTCTTGGGTTCATTTAATTCTTATCAACGATAATAACGAGAGTCAACTCACCTAAGAGTCACCTGCTTTTTGAATTTCCTAATACTTAAATGACGTATACGAAGGAATGTAATTTAAAAACGACACTAATTATCAACTGAAAAATGAATATACAGAAAATTGTATCAGTGTCACGCGATCTATGGATTAAGATTAAACAGCATTCTGAAAATCTGTGTAGAAATTTAGAATTCTATGTGCCATTGAATTAGAAAATGGATTTTTTATCATTGATAATTACTTATTAATTAAGTCTCTAATAATTATGTAAGAATAGTATTATCTTGAAGCTTGTTCTGTTTTGAGAGTACAAAGTGTCACTTAATTTATATATAATTTGTTTTGTCCTAAAAGTCACGTACACATGATTTTTAGGACTACACAAGTTTTTTGGTTTCTTTTTATTTTAATTGGATTTTATTTTTAATGATACTTATTTTATTTAATTTTTACCGTCACTTGTTTTATTTTATTTTTATTGTCGCTTGTTTTATTTTAATTTTTCTGTCGCTTGTTTTATTTTAATTTTTCTGTCGCTTGTTTTATTTTAATTTTCCAGTCGCTTGTTTTATTTTAATTTGTCTGTCTCTTCCTTTGTTTTATTTTTATTATCGCTTGTTTTATTTATATTCTCACTTGTTTTATATTATTTTGCTTCCTCATAGGAAAGCTTTGTAATCATGACGATTTTTGATTTTCCAAAAATAGTTAATCAACTCATTCATCAACTTTCTTAATCAACTCATTTTCATCTAGAAAGTATATATACGAAGTTATAAGCAAATATCCAGATGTATGTGTGTGTGTCCCGCTTTTTACTAGAAAAAATATCTCCAGAACGCTTGGACCGATTTTCATAAAATTTGGTAGACTTTTTACACTCATAAAAATATTTAGAAACGGACACAGGGAGTTCTATTTTTTCATATAACTTTTAAAATAATCATTTTCTAATGACAGTTCTTTCTGGAAAATGTTTATACGTTAAGAAATGAATCGATTGAATATGAAGTATATATTTTATAAATATTTTGTGTAAAAAGGTCACCGTTTCATTTTTTAGATTATAAGAATGATATAACTTTTTTAGTTTTATTTTTAAGTTTTATGATGTAGCTTTTAAAATTAGCATTTCTTAATGACAGTTCCTTTGGGAAAAATTTTCTATATTAAAAAACGAACGTACATATTTATAACGATATATTTATAACGAAAGTACATATTTTGCCAACATATTATGTAAAGAAGGTCATTGTTCAATTTTTTTGTACATTAAAAATACTATTTTATGATATAACTTTTAGGATTATCATTTTACATTCTCATCAATAATGAGAGTGTATTTTAATGACAGTTGCTATGGGAAAATTTCTCTATAATAACAAACGAATTAATTTGTATAGTTTTAAAGTTTAAATTAATTTTAATTACCAAAAGTTTTTGAAAAATCTGTCAATTTTATTTTTTTACAATTCAATTTCTTTCTCTATGAGGAAGCAAAATGTTCATGAAATGAACATAATTTTCCACTAGTTTAATTATTAATTTATTTTCATTTACTTATTATTATTCAGTTGATTCAATGAATAGTCTTTTCGATTTTAAAGAAGGGTAGCGAAAGGGGGCGACGCTCGAGCGCAACTTAGATCCCGGAGGGGATCTAAGATCTATGAATCATTAAATCAGAAATTTAAACTTTTAGTTTTTTTAATGAAACTGCAATTTGAAAACTGGTTTGAAAATTCGACTAATTAATAATTGAGGGTCCCCAGGATGTCCTGAGACATAAAAAAACGTCCTTGTACCCACTGAGAAGAAAAGGGCACTTGTTTTAATAATTAATGTCTTAATTAATTGGAATATAAGATAATAAAAACAAAAAAATATATGAAATAGTTTTTGACACCCACCACCTTTCTTCCTTTACAAATGAGTCTACACCCAGATTAAAAATTAAGCACGCCCTGAACCCCCTCCATACCATTTTTGAAGCCTTTAAAATCGCCGAAGCAAAGTATTCCCTCATTCAAAATTTTGCTTTCTTTTCATTGAGTAAATAATTTTTATATATTCATAGTTTTTTCATTCAGAACTTTTATTTCTATATTTGAAATAAAAAAAAAATGTATTTTTTGGTAAACCTAGTAATTTTATTATTTCTCATCATTTTCTTATTTCAATCGGATGATATATATGGAGCGTATGCCCATTCTTCTGAGTCAAGAGCTCCACCCTTCGTTTTCTCAAGATATACAGTAAGTTCTCTAAAAACAATTACTAAGAAAATTTCGGTAAATATTGAGCCTTGAAACAATAAAAGAAATTTAAATTAATTTTAACTAAACAATTTATTTAAAAAATATATGAATAGTGACACTAAAATCTATGAATAGTGCCACTAAACTCTACGAATAGTGCCGATTTTCTTTTGTTCTCACCCGAGAGTCCTTTGTTTTCTTTGTGCATTGTACAAATCTGCAGCACTATTCGTAGAGTTGACTGTATTTAGTATACAACATTTTTTAGCATTTTAAAATACAGTCAACTCTACGAATAGTGCCGTAGATTTGCACAAATTTGCCCAAAGGGAACAAATGACGCTCGAGAAAGAAAAACGGCACTATTCGTAGAGTTTTAGTGGCATTATTCATAGAGTTGACTGTAAAAAAAATTAGTTTACTACTTTGTAACTAATTTTTGTTTCACTTTGTTGATTTTAATTAACTAAAATAATAATTATTGTTGTTATTATTGTTAAATCGTTTATTGTTATTATTGTTAAATCGTTTATTGTTATTATTGTTAAATCGTTTATTGTTATTATTGTTATTATCGTATTGTCGTATTGTTATTATCGTTTATTGTTTTCCTTTCAGCCTAGACTTGGTTGAGTCTTCATCGGAAATGTGATTTTTATATATTACAATTATTTGACGAAATTCATCCCAAATTACTCATCATGTTAATAAACCAGAACTTCATTTTATTGACTTGGAAAAATATAGGATTCCTTATAATTAAGGTTAAAAAAGTTGAAAACTACACTTACAGTAGTGAACAAAAGCAGGAACTGCCTTACCTACCTTTGATAAAAAAATAATCAGTATTATCAATCATAAAAATTGCCGAAAAAGTTCCGTATAACATGGATTGACTAGAATCTACAATGGCGAAAATTTATTCGTATTTTATATTCTTTATTAACATTGTTCATTCTTATAACGATAAGGAAATTTGTATTATTGAGTTAGAATTTATTTATCAATAAAGTTTATAACAAAAAGGAATAATTTTATAATAAATAAAATTATTCCCTTTTATAAAATAATAATTATTCATAAAAATAATTTATGAATGTTTTCTCATAATTGGATGGAAAACTCTTCTCGTTATTTCGGTAGATGGAAACTTGGAAATATGGCTGCTGATGGTAATGGAGGAACCAACTTTACCGACGGACGGCAATATCGACACTTATTCAACACTTTGTTCTGCGTTATCAAAAGATTCTGATTTCAATACCAAATCTGATTTTAAATAAGTCGATTCTCCTTTCCTCACTTGGAATATTCTTTGCATTGGGAATTTTTTTGATCCTCTCTTAAGAACTTGCGTGGATCTTAAATGGTTAAAAAATTCCGACCTATTCCTTAAGCATTTTAACAATTTTAAAATCAAAAATGTCGGGAGCATAATAATTGTTGCTACTGACATGATAAATAATAAACAAATTATTTGCCATATCATGTGAATCCAAATCGATCCAGTGTCTTCATTATAATAGACATCTAAAATTAACGAAAAAACGAACTTTTAAATCGTGTTCAAAAATAAGGCCATAATTATAAACAATTTAAAAATTGAGTTTTTACTTAGCGATGTGAATAGACTGCCCAAAAGTCCGCTAATTAAAAATGTGGCAAGAACGTTACAATTATCTTCAAGTGCGGTGATAAAAATAATTTCCGAAACTCCATAAAAAATGAATCCATTAATTATACCCAAAGCAATTGCCGTCAATGACGAAAAAACGCCTGGACTTCCGGAAATCACAACAAGACCGGAAATGATGCCCTGAGCGCATCTTGTATTTCTTAAATGATCAGAAAAATCACTTGTTTTTAAAAATTGTAAAATTATTACAATTAACCCGGAAAAGAAGCCTGCTAAAATATTATTACTCAAAACTTGTTCCATTTTTTCATTCAACGAATGAATGCCCTAGAAGAATTTATTATTTATTAACAATTTAAAGTTTATTAATAATTTAAAGTTTATTAATAATTTAAAGTTTATTAATAATTTAATGTTTATTAATAATTTAATGTTTATTAATAATTTAATGTTTATTAATAATTTAATGTTTACTAATAATTTAATGTTTATCAATAATTGAATGTTTATTAATAATTTAATGTTTATCAATACTTTAATGTTTATTAATAATTTAATGTTTATTAATACTTAATGTTTACTAATAATTTAATGTTTACTAATAATTTAATGTTTACTAATAATTTAATGTTTACTAATAATTTAATGTTTACTAATAATTTAATGTTTCATTTATATTAACAATTAATGTTAATAATTAATTAAAATTACGATACTTGAAGGTCCGCATGCAATAACTGCCTCTAATCGCGAACCTCTATCCTTGAGCCAAACTATTGGCTGTGCAAGAAACTTGCGTTTGAGTTAAGAGGCAGTTATTGCACGCGAACATCCAATTAAAATAATTAGTCAATAAAATAAAAATAATAAAAATTGAAATACAGTGCCCGCTCTCAATATGACTCTTCTTTGAGAATAAGCGGATTGACTTTTCAGGGAATGCAGGCACTTATACCTCACTCTCAACGCTGATGCGAAACGCGAAAAACGTAGAAAAAGAGAATGAAAAAGATTCGAGCGCTAGAGGAGAAGCGATCATATTAAGAGCGGACATAATGAGAGCGGAGACTGTACAATAAAATATGATAAACATAATAAAAATAAAATTCAAAGTAAATGTTTACCAGCAGTCCCAGGAAAATTAAAAAATATCCAGCAATTGTTGTTGCAAGTGAAGGAATTTTGTCAATTTCCTTCAATCTCAAAATTCTTCTCCCTAAAATGAGACAGCCAATCAGAGCACTGAGCCCCCCCACCACGTGTATTATCGCAGTCCCAGAAAAATCAAGAAAACGGACTTTTGTTTTTAAAAAGAACGTTTCCTTCATCCATCCATTTGACCTCCGGGACCAATGGATAAAAAAGGGTTGCAAAATTCCAGCGAGTAGTATTCCAGAGACGAGACATCCCACTGAGTGGAGCCTGCCTGTAAAACAAATTTTATATTTCGTACATTTTTAAGACGTTTTTTTTAAATTTTGGAAACCCCTGTAGAATGTTTTTTCGTAATGTCGAGGTGTTCAAGAACCAATCTAAGCACAGGGGCAGTTGGTCGCGCCTGTGAGAGATCTTTTTGTCGTACTGGGGTGCTAGTCGAGTTGTCGTGTGACAGGAGAGTTTTTATCAGTAATTCTTTTTAAATGCGTCTTTTTGCATTATGAAGTGCTAAAATACCGACTACTCCAGACATTGCGATCGCAGCAGTTATTGATACTGTTTGCCAGTCAATCAAAATTTTTGTTAAATTTAAATTGCCTTTGCCGATCCATTGATTAAATCCGATTGCATCGTTATTGTTGGAAACATTTATAAAAATTTCTGTCTAAAATTGGAAAAATGTGTAATTATTATTATTAATATTATTTATTATCATTATTGTTATTATTATTTATTATCATTATCATTATTGTTATTATTATTTATTATCATTATCATTATTGTTATTATTATTTATTATCATTATCATCATTGATATTATTATCATTAATAATATTATCATTAATAATAATATCATTGATATTATTATTATTATTATTATTATTATTATTATTATTGTTATTATTATTATTATTATATAACTATTATTATTATTAATATTATTATTATTTATTATCTTATTGTTATTATTATTATTATTATCATAAATTATTATATTACCAAAAAAAAGGCAATTGTAGTAATGACAAAGTCTAATAGATTTTGAAGAATAATTAAATTAACATTAGTGACAGGAACACTTCCAGTATGTACAAGAAGAAAACCAATTCTCAAAATAATTGTTAATAAAACACGTATCCATATAACCATCGAACGAAACTGAAAGGTTATTTTTTCTAAACTCTCCAAAATATGATTTTCTTTTGAAAAAGTAGAAATATTGTAAATCGATTTTAAACTTTCCGTATCCATTTTCAAAAAAAATTTTTAGTTAAATTTGAATCTGAAAAAACATTGAACTTTTAAAAAAATCGGAGAAATTGTTCAAAGTATTTGTTTACAAATAATTCGACTTTTATAATTTCTTTCAAAGCTCAGGTTCTTCTGATATCGTTTTTCTATTGTTTACAAAAAAATATTGCCGGTATTAAAAGAATAATTTTTTTATTTAAAAAACAAATTTTTCCCAACATTTAGAGAAAATATCTGAATGTTTTTTGAAACATTAATTTATGTGTGATTTAAGTACTCGAAATGTTTTTGTTATTATAAAAATTATGTGTTTTTTAAATAAACAATCTTTTTATTATAAAAATTATTTTATTATCATCTCGTGTTACTTTTCTTTACTTGTTTTTTTATTTTTTAATTGAAAATGCAAATCTTTGTAAAAAAAGAAAATCACTAGGCGGCTTCTTTTACCTGTGTCGTTTGAAAATTTTATCGCACAAACAATGATTGATATGTTTTCATGGAGACATTTTTATTTTCATCTTAGAATAAGCAAAAGTAGAAACTGACAAACGGCAGCCGCTGTTTTCGATAATTTACACCCGGCAGGTGTCAAACATGTCAACGTTCAGGAAAGGAGAAACAAAAAGCCAAAGTTAATTTCGCTCTGCAAAACAAGTTTCTCGATTAAAAAAGAAATAATTAATTTTCCAAAAAAATAAATTTTTAAAACAATTTTTTATTTCTGAAAAATAAATAAAAAAAAAATGAAATTAAAAAGTTCGATTGATAAGAATTAAAAATAAATTGCAAAAAATAAATGCAAACAATTATGACACAAACAGTAATTAAATCATATTTTCAAAAACAAGGAAGAATGAAAAAATAATCGAATTTTTTAATAATACTTTTATTTATTGCTAACTACCTTCATTATATACAAACTGACAAATTAACATAACTTTTTGGTTCAACTGTAACTTAGCAAAATCATACTTATTATCTAGAAAAAAATATTTACAAATTGCTTGATATACAAAGAGTAGTAAATATTGAATTTGTGTACAAAAACAGTTGCCAGCAATCTGCTAAACTTACAGCTTAACATTTCCAATAAACTATCTTTATAATACAAACCTTTCTATTTACAATTATAAATCTATACTTAATTATTTTATGTACAACTATATTTAATATTTTACAAATTATTATCAACAGCTTATGGGCCAAGATTCATGTTTTACTATTTTCCTTTTTGCGTACTATTACCAAAAAATTTTAAAGTCTCTTGAAATATTGTACAGTCAACTCTATGAATAGTACCACCATGAATAGTGCTATCATGAATAGTGCCACCATGAACAGTGCTATCATGAATAGTGCCACCATGAATAGTGCCACTTTTTGGAATTTCAGCTCGATTGTTACCCCCACTTTGGCGAGGGGTCGTTCACAAACTAAGTAGCCCACTTTTTTTGGAAATTTTGATCCCCCCCCCTCCTCCCCTATGTAGCGCACTGTTCCATACATTAGCGCCATTTTTTACTCTTATTGTAGTACCCCCTCCCCCTCCCTCCTGAAGAGCTACGTAGTTTGCGAATCGACTATGCCATAAGCGTGAGTGAGACGCAAATACTTGAAGCATACTCGAGAGTGACAAACGTTTTTCGAGAAAAAATTTATAGACATGAAATATGCGGCACTATTGATAGAGTCGGTTGCATCCTAAGAATTCACCAATTGAGGGTCCGCATGCAATAACTGCCTCTACGCGTAAGCTACTATCCCCTCCTGGAGTCAGACTTGAGTTGCGCAAAAATATTGCTTCAGTTCAGAGGCAGTTATTGCACTCGGACCTTGAATGATACAATTTGTTGTTTGTAATTTCATGGTCCAGTGAACGCCTTCTTTGAACAAATTTGTCGATACGACAAATTTTATTTATTTATTTTGTCGAAACGACTGGAAAAAGTAAAAATTGAAATCTTGTGATCCGCCTCAAGTGAAAAAATACAAATTAATTTTTTGTTTTCTATAAACTAGGCATTAGCGTTATGTTGTAATTTTAGTCACTGGTTATGTGTCCTTAGTCAATTGAAAAAAATGGTAAAATTTTAAGAAATAGATTTTGGGGTTTAGAAGACGGAGTGTTTTGAAATGATAGTGGGAGTAAATTAGCGAAAATTGTCGGCGAGAAGAAAGAGGCTGTGAGAGATGAAATGGGCGGTCCTTATATTAAAGAGGGAGTAAACTAGGCGGTGTTCTATTTACAGTGGGAGGAAAGTACTTGGTCAGTGGGAGAAGTAAACTAGGCGATTCTGGTTTGGTGGAGGGCGTGGCAGCACTCGGTCCGTAGTGGTAAAAAAATGGGCGGAGCGCACAACAGGGTGGGAGTAACCAGGACCGTACTCGCTCCGCAGTGGGAGTAGCCTGGACTGCACTCGCTCCGCAGTGGGAGTAGCCTCGGCCGCACTCGCTCCGCAGTGGGAGTAGCCTCGGCTACACTCGCTCCGTAGTGGGAGTAGCCTCGGCTGGACTCACTCCGCAGTGGGAGTAGCCTGGGTCGTACTCGCTCCGTAGTGGGAGTTAACTGGGCGGAGCGCGTACCATAGTGGGTGTCAACTCGGCAGTACTCGTTCCGCCCTTAAAGAAAACTGCACTTTAAAAACTGCAATCTTACAAACGTCTCACCGTACCTGCGATAGGTGCAAACCCAGCAGAGCTCGCTCCTTGATGGAAATAAACTTACTGACGCTCTTTCATGAAAAAAATCTCAATTGTCCTTTCTCAGTGATAGAAAAATACTTTAAAAGATTTTTTACATTATCGTTCTGTCTTCCACATTGTCTTCTCATTATTGATGATGGAAAATTCTGAATCATGAAATGACGCTTTTTAGAAATGCTAGTACCAGCTGTAAAATGGTTGATGTGGTGCTGGTCTCGGAGGTTGTTGGAAGCCCTGGCTGGAGTAGTGGCTGCTGAACTGATGAGAGTGGACATGTTGTTGAATGCTTCCGGGAGGAGTGGGGAGACCGACTCTATTACCACTGCTGGGGATTGGTAGATTCCAGGAAGGCGAGGAGTTTCCTTGATTGTTCTGCTGCTGATGGTTTACTGGAGAGACGGAGGAGATTGGAAGCTCGGTGGATGAAATCTGATCGTTGCCAGGATTGGAGTTCGAGCCCATCATGGTGACCAAGGAGTTGGGAGTGGGGGGAAGTTGGTGCGTCGTGGTTTGAGGGTAGGGAGAGGAAACTGAAGGAACTGGGGACAGTTGGTGGCTCAGGTGATTCGAATTTGGCGATGAGGTTGGTGGCAGAAGGGATGTTGGGTAAGTAACAGAGGGGGGAAGACTGTAAGTTGAGGGGACGGACGTCGGCAAACGGGCGGAGTCAGGTGTCAGCTGATGGGGTATCGTCGAGTGATGCGGTGGGTAGAGTTCTGTAACAAAAAATAAAAAATTAGGCTAAACAGAAAGAGAAAAAAGCTGAGCAGAAGATAGCTAAGAAGAGGGAAGCAAAGAAGATAGCTAAAAAGAGGGAAGCAAAGAAGATAGCTAAAAAGAGGGAAGCAAAGAAGAAATTCAGGAAGAAGAAAAGCAATATCCTCAATGATAAGAAACTAAAGAAAGAATTCTAGAGAAAATAGCAATAGATTAAGAACGTTAACAATCAGGTGTAGTTAAAACAGGGGAGGCGTTTCCATTTCAATATCACGATCCGTGTCGTCATCACCGGCTTCCAGGATCGAAATTTCCCTGTAGCGGAAATTGCATACGTGACTGGCAGGTTCTTGGTGACTCGTAGAACCGGTACAAGTCGGGCATTGTCCCGCGCAAAGTGACTGGCCCGATTGTTTCGATATCCCGTGGAGCTGAGAACGGCTTCCGGTAATTGTCAGTCAGGTTGCTGATAGGTGCTCCTGTTTCGCGGCCTCGACTACCCGCTGTTATATCGACTTTCACCTTAACGCAGGTTGTAATGGAATCGGATCGATTTTTACCAAGGACACTTGGCGATTCACGCTAGCATCGTAGACATGTGATCTTTTCGGTTCATGAATGAATTCGATCCGAGTAAAAGCTAATCATCCAAGTCTGGGCAAAACGTGCTCTCTGCACTCTCCCCTTCCACACTGCGGCACTTTGGACTCACGGTGTCTTACCGCACTCGCCACAGATTGACGCGTTCGGAGGTGCAGTAAGAAAGTGCCGGAAGGGGAAACGTCGTGCGTGGAGGGGGAACGTCGTCTCCGCTCCACAGGGCAGAGAGCACGTTGTGGCGTTGCTCCGGCACGTTTTGCCGAAGCCTGAATTAATTTATGGCTACTGGCACATGAGGGTTGGAAACATATTGAATTGTTATTGTTGTTGGTATTGAATTGTTATTGTTGTTGGTATTGAATTGTTATTGTTGTTGGTATTGAATTGTTATTGTTGTTGATATTGAATTGATTGTACAATTCGAAAGTGGATTCAACCGATTAGAAGTACCGGATGAATTTAAATTACCTTGAAAGAACCGAATGATTAAAACTACCTCGAAAGTACCGAATGATTAAAATCACCTTGAAAGTACCGAATGATCAATACCACCTTGAAAGTATCGAATGATTAAAACCACCTTGAAAGTACCGAATGATTAAAATCACCTTGAAAGTACCGAATGATTAAAACCACCTTGAAAGTACCGATGTTACGTTTAAAAATTTAGCATCTTAATTTAGATATATTTTATCTTGTATTATCTTTCAAAACCTTTTTAAGCCAATGTATGCGTACATGAGACATGTCATATAGATACTCACACATTGATGTTTGAATACATGAAGTATAAAAGCTGGAACAAAATGTGGTTCAAAGAATTATAATTTGTACATTATATTGTGTGGTGTATTACTGAATTATTACAAAGAGTAAAGTAACTTCTTAAACGCATAGGTTTATAGAAATAAAGAGACATGCGAAGAGTTGCTTCCCGTCTTGTTGCGACTCGCTGCTCCGGCACGTAACATAAACAGACATCAACACTCGCTACTGCATAAAACTTCAAATTTAAAATTATGCTATAGAAATGATTCTTGTTTCACAAAGATTCGCAAAAATAGAATCCGATGCAACTAGAATCATTTCCTCACTTGATGTCA
>WNHD01007473.1:0-14848 GCA_011057455.1 Ganaspis sp. Gsp50 | reverse complement strand
TTTTGAATTATTAAAAAATGTTAAAGGTTGATTTTTGTGAATAATCCATCTATAAGGAAGCAAAATTTTCATGAAATGAATAATTTTCTACTTGTTATTATTTTTATTATTTTTAATGTTTTTTTTTTGTTTCTTTTTCTTCGAGTTTTGGGAAAATGCATTAGGCACTATAGGGGGTCCGCGATGAACGCGTGTACACCCCCCGTGTGTGGGACTCCGTTGCGATTACCCACTAAACCCTTCTCCTCCAACCCGGGTATATGCCTTTTTGCGGAACTGCGTGCATGGCTCTAGACTTCACAAAAAGAGAACCCGCTTGAACCTTGGGATCCCTCAACCGAGCGCAGACCAGTCCGTCAAGTCGCAGATCCGCCGATTACCTAAGTCTCCGGCGGATCAACGACACGCCAGACTAAATTCCGCGTACGCCTGAGGGATCCCAAGGCGTTCTTTTATTTCCAACACTTCCTTACCTGCTCCTAAGCGCCTCTTCGTGTTTTGGAGCTTCCAGAACCTTCCGGAAGACTGCGCACTTGCCCGAATCCGAGACATGGTTACAGGCTGCTCCCTCGTTTTCGCTGCACAAGAAGCAGCGAGCTTGATTTTTACAACTGGCAACGGTGTGGCCAGTTTCACCACATTTGAAGCACGCGGTGAATCTGTTCACACCGCTGCATTGTACTGCCTGGTGCCCGAAACCCAGGCATCGGTGACATCTGAGCACAGCAACTCGTTTCCTTACGCAGAAACTAAGGAAGCCAACCTTGACGTGACCAAGGCGCTCCAAAATTGCTGCTTCTCGGCGGGTTACGGTGACCACCGCAAACTTCTGATCATGCTTGTTTGCTTTAAGCAGCCTCACCGTTCTGTTAGCTCTCGGGGTTAAAAGAACCCGCTCCAGAGCAACAACAACCTCTTCCTCTTCGGTAAGACTGTCCAAGTCTCGGATTTCCAGAGTAACTTTCTGGGCATCTCGAGACTGGACAGTCGCCATGCCGCACACGGCCTCTGCCACCTTCGCAGCGAATACTTCTTGTTTTGAGCCTCCTCCTAATGTTAGAAGGAGTCTAAAAAAGTCTCCTTTTTGTCTCCACCACCTCTGTCTTGTAAAGCTCAGGCTTCACCTCTCTTCTAAGTGTGCCGAGGACAGACGGATAAGTCTGAACCTCGGCAACTTTAATTAGCATGGTCTTCGATTTCTGCCTGGTACTTGTAGCCGTATTGGCAGCCGACGTTTGTACTGGTTCCTTCGGAACCTTTGACTTTTCTGCAAAGGTTGCAGCAGTTCTCACCTTTTTTGGTCTTACTTGCTGAGGCAGGCTGCTTTCCTTTTTCCTCTTCTTCTGGCATTCTAGGACGACCTTTCGTATTTGTCGTGCCTGGATGCGCTCTCGCAGTTTTTGACGCTCTTTGCGTCCTTCCTCCGTGAACTGCAGACCTCGTTGGAACACCTTGCCTGATTCGTCAGCCTCCGTGTGTTTGGCGTGGGCCATTTCCACCCAGCCTCTCACATACTTCAAGCCGTCCTTGATGACCATTGAAACGTTTATTTGTTTCTCGCAGGCCTTCAACATGTTACCCACTTGTTTCTGGATCTTCTGGATGAGCTCTTTTTCTTCGTTTCGCAGCGCTATACTACGATCCCTGTCCTCCTTGCACCTGTCCAAATCCTTAGCAGTAGCATTGCTGAAAGCGCTTCATTCACCTGCAAAACTGCTCAGACTCTCCAATCTAGACAGCGGTCTGTTTTCCACCACAAGCAAAGGTGGTCTTAAAAACTGACGCTTTTCTTCTCTTGACGCATGTGATGTTCCAAGGGCCAAGAGTTCCACCCTCGGTGCACTGCGGTCATTGGATGTCGACGCCTGGGGGCCCGCTTGCCCACCCACAGCCGCCGGAACTGAGGAATCCCTCCTCTGCTCCGTAAACGTAACTTTTTCTTCTACGCTCATCATCATCTTTTTTGGTTAGTTTATCGGGGTACCACCCCTATCTGGTTTTGGTCCGCGCCGGCTAATTCATTTCACCGGTACCACCCATATCTGGGAGGCGTTCCCCTATCCACTACCTGGGGACACGCCCGATAGGAGTCCAGCAACTCCCACGGGAGTATTTTTAATGTTTTGATTATTTCGATTACTTTGATTAATTGATTATTTAATTATATTGATTATTTTGATTATTTTAAGTATTTTGAGTGTTTAAATTCTTTTGAATAGTTTAATTATTTTGATTACTTGATTAGTTTAATTATTTTTTATAATTGAAAAATAAAGGACACTTTCGGACAATATAGAGTGTTTTATTATAAAATGTCCAACGTTTCAAGAACGAAAGTGTCGTTTATTTTTCAATATTATTATTCTCGGCGTTAAAGGATTTTCATATTTTCATTATAATATATATTATAATAAATATTATATATTTATTGTAATATATTTTATTATAATATTACTATTATTTTGATTGTGAAGATTATTTTGAATATTTTAATTAGTTTGATTAAAAGATTACTTTTATTATTTTTACTATTTCTGTATTGATTGCTTAGATTATTTTGATTATTTTAGTTATAAAAACGAATACAATAATAATATAATATAATATAATATAATAAAATGAAAAGGTAAATGATAAAACTTGCTAAGGTACTGGGTACTTCTTCTTCTTTTGTTTTATCCCAGGTGAAAATGTTTTCGTAGAATACTACGTTGAAAATTACGTGCATATTTACGTGCATTACGTGCATTAGGCACCATAGGGGGTCCGCGACGAAAGCGTGTACACCCCCCGTGTGTAAGACTATATTGAGACTACCCAGTAAACCCGTCTTCTCCAACCCGGGTATTTGCCTTCATGCGGAACAGCCTGCATGGCTCTAGATTTCACAGAAAGACAACCCGCTTGAACCCCCCCCCCCCGTGAGAGTTGCTGGACTCCTATCGGGCGCGTCCCCAGGTGGCGGATAGGGGAACGCCTCCCAGATATGGGTAGTACCGGTGAAATGAAATAGCCGGCGCGGACCAAAACCAGACAGGGGTAGTTCCCCGATAAATTAACCAAACAAACCATGACGATGAGCGAAGAACAGAAAGTTAAGTTTACGGAGCAGAGGAGGGATATCTCAGTTCTGGCGGCTGTGGGTGAGCAAGCGGGCCCCCGGGCGTCGACATCCAATGATCGCAGTGTTCCGAGGGTGGACCTCTTGGCCCTTGGAACAACACATGCCTCAAGAGAAGAATCGCGGCCTTTATTGAAGCCACTAACACTGTGGTGGAGAACAGACTGCCGTCCAGGTCAGCGAGCTTAACAAGTCTTGTTAGAGTTACAAGCGAGCGAAGTGTCTTTAGCAACGCTACTGCTAAGGACTTAGACAGTTGTCGGGAAGACCGAGAGCGTATTAAAGCCTTAAGGATGGAAAAAGCTCGTTGTATGGAAGAGATTGCAGACCAGGTCAGCGGGATGTCGAAGGCTTGTTTAAAGCAGCCAAACGTCGCATGACCATAAAGGATGGTCTTAAAAAGTGTAAAGAGTTAGTGGACGCAGCTTCCAGCAAGCACAAGGAGGCGGATCTAGTAGACCAAAGTTTCGACTGAGGTCTACAATTCACTGAAGAAGCTCGCCAATTGAGGAAAAAATGGAGAGACGACATTTAGGCACACCAGATCAGGAAGGTTGTGCTTGAATGCAACAAGCGTAAGAAGGAAGATAGCCCTCCGGCAAAGAAGCAGACAAAAAAGGTGTGGACGGAAGCAACTTTTGCTGAAAAAGCAAGAGTTGCAAAGAAGCAAAAAACGCTGGCAGTCGAGCCGAAAGCGGCTACTAAATCCGCGGGCCCGAAGATCACTGCGGACAGGCGAAAGAACAAGCAGCAGAAAATGCTTATTAAAGTTGCCGAGGGTCAGACGCATGCGTCTGTCCTCGGCAAACTTAGGAAAGAGGTGAAGGCTGAGCTTTGCGAAACAGAGGTGGTGGGTGTGAGGCCCACGCAAAAAGGAAACCTCTTTTTAACACTGGGAGGAGGCTCAAAGCGGGAGGTTTTCGAAGCCAAGGTGGCAGAGACAGTAGGTACGATGGCCACTGTCCAGTCCCGAGACGACCAAAGAGTTACTCTGGAAATTCGGGACTTGGACAGTCTCACCGAAGAGGAAGAGGTTGTAGTTGCTCTGGAGCAGGTTTTTCTAACCCCGAGGGCAAACAGAACAGTGCGGCTGCTAAAGGCAAACAAGCGTGATCAGAAGTTGGCAGTGGTAACCGTAACCCGCCGAGAAGCAGCAATTTTGGAGCGCCTTGGTCATGTCAAGGTCGGCTTCCTCAGTTGCTACGTAAGGAAACGAGTTGCGGTGATCAGATGTCACCAATGCCTGGGTTTCGGGCACAAAGCAGTGCAGTGCAGTGGTGTGGACAGAAAAACCGCGTGCTTTAAATATGTGGAAACTGTCCACACCGTTGCCAGTTGTAGTAACCTACCTCGTTGCTTCTTGTGCAGTGAAACAGAAGGAGCAGCCTGCGATCACATCTCGGGCTCTGGGAAATGAGCTGCCTTCCGAAAGGCATTAGAGGCGGCATGACAGGAAAAGGCGCTTAGGCGCGGGTAAGGAAGTGTTAAAAAGGGAAGTACACTTTGGGTTTCCTCGGGCGGGCGCGGACTTTAGTCCGGCGTGTCGTTGATCCGCTGAAGACCTAGGTACTCGGCGGATCTGTGACTTGACGCACTGGTCTGCTCTCGGTCGAGGCATCCCAAGGTTCAAGCGGGTTGTCTTTCTGTAAAGTCTAGAGCCAGACAGGCAGTTCCGCAGGAAGGCAGATACCCGGGTGTACACGCGTTCATCGCGGACCCCCTATGGTGCCTAATGCATTTTCCTAAACCTCGAAGAAAAAAAAACAAAAGAAAAAAACTGCCTTGTGCCCGAATCCCAGGCACCTGTGGCATCTGATTACCGTAACCTGTTTCCTTGCACAGCAACTAAAGAAGCCAATCTTGACATGGCCAAGCTGCTCCAAAATTGCTGCTTCTCGGCGGGTTAAGGTGACCACTGACAACTTCTCATCACGCTTGTTTGCCTTTAGCAGCCTCACCGTTCTGTTTGCCATTGACGTTAAAAGAACCCGCTCAAGTGCCTCTACTACCTCTTCTTCTACGGTAAGACTGTCCAATTCGCGGATTTCCAGAGTCATTCTTTGGTCGTCTCGGGACTGGACAGTCGCCATCGCACCTACTGTCTCTGCCACCTTGGCTTCGAAAACATCCCGCTTTGAGCCTTCTCCTAGTGTTAGAGGGAGGTCTCCCTTTTGAGTCAGCCTCACACCGACCATCTCTGCCTCGCACAGCTCAGGCTTCATCTCGGTTATGAATTTCCTGAGAACATACGCATACGTCTGACCCTCAGAAACCTTTATCAGCATGGTCTGCTGCTTCTTCTTTGCCTGTCCGCAGAGATCTTCGGGACCTCGGATTTAGTAGCCGCTTCCGGCTCGGCACAGGCGTTTTTTGCTTTTTTGCAACTTTTGCCTTGTCCGCAAAAGTTGCTGCTGTCCGCACTTTCTTCGCTTGCTTCTTTGCTGGCGGGCTATCGTCCTTTTTACGTTTGTTGCATTTAAGCACAACCTTCCTGATCTGGCGTGCCTGAATGCCGTCTCTCCACTTTTGCCTCAATTGGCGAGCTTCTTCAGTGACCTCGGTCGAAACTTTTGTCTACCAGATTCGCCTCCTTATGCTTGCAGCAAGCTTCGTCCACCAACTCTTTACACTTTTTTAGACCATCTTTAATGGTCATAGCGTCGTTCGGTTGCTTTAAGCATGTCTTTAACATCTCGTTTACCTGGTCTACAATCTGTTCCAAACAATAAGCCTCTTCCATTGTTAGAGCTTTACTCCGCTCTCGGTCATCCCGACAACTGTCTAATTGTAAGTCTTTAGCACTAGCGTTGCTAAAGACGCTTTGTTTGCTTGCGACACTCAAGAGCGTCCGTGTTTCTTCTCTTGGTGCATTGAATGCTCCGGGGGCCAAGAGGTCCACCCTCGGAACACTGCGATCATTGGATGTCGACGCCTTGGGGCCCGATTGCTCACCCACAGCCGCCGGAACTGAGGTATCCCTCCTCTGCTCCGTAAACTTAACTTTCTGTTCTTCGCTCATCATCATTGTTTGTTTGGTTAATTTATCGGGAAACCACCCCTATCTGGTTTTGTTCCGCGCCGGCTATTTCATTTCACCGGTACCACTCATATCTAGAAGGCGTTCCCCTATCCGCCACCTGGGGACGCGCCCGATAGGAGTCCAGCAACTCCCACGGGTATATTAATTAATTAAGTTATTTCTATAATTTTGTTTATTTTGATTATATTGATTATTTTTATTATTTTTATTTTATTTCAGTTTTTTTATTGTTTTAATTATTTTTATTATTATTATTTTGCTTGCTTTTATTATTTTTATTGTTTTGGTTATTTTCTTTATTTTACTTATTTTCAATATTTTGAATTTTTTGCTTCCTTATAGAGGAAGCATTGTAATCGTGACAATTTTCGATTTTCTAAAAATAGTCTAAAACAACTCAATTTAATCCAAAAAGCATAAATACGAAGTTTTAGGGCAATGTCCAGATGTGTGTGTGTGTATGTATGTGTGTGTGTGTGTGTGTATGTATGTATGTGTGTGTGTGTGTATGTATGTGTGTGTGTGTGGTCGTTTTTTTGTGGACTCTCTATCTGGAGAATGCTTTGACCGATCTTAATGAAACTTGGTGGTGTCATTACACTCATAAAAATCTAGAAACGGAAACAGGGATTTTCAGAAATACTCAAAAAAAAATTTTTGAGATCGTTTTTTCTTCAAAAAATACGGATTCTTAGATACAATTTTTTCCCTAATAAAAAATTGAATTTATTAATGAAAGAATCATGTTCTTTGCATCACCACACATCAATTGATTTGAAAAAAGTATCTATTTTACCAAAATAGAGTAGATTACTAGTAGAAAAGGAATCGACTGACACATAAAGTATTCTTTTCAATTGAAATTTATTGATAAATTGTAATTCTTTAATTATTTAAGGAATTTATATTTTAAATTATTTTTATAATTAAATTTAGTTAAATTATGCTTTTTGAATTATTAATAAATGTTAAAGGTTGATTTTTGTAAAAAATTCATCTATAATGAAGCAAAATTTTCATGAAATGAATATAATTTTCTACTTGTTTTTATTATTTTGATTATTTTATTATTTTGGTTATTTGATTATTTTGATTATTGGAATAATAAATTGATTATCTGGATTATTTTAATTATTTGGATTGTTTTAATTATTTTAATTATTTTAGTTATTTTCATTATTTTGATTTTTTTGATAAGTTTGATTAATTAGATTGATTTAATTTTTTTTATTAATTTTTGTATTTTAATTATTTTGATTATTTAAATAATTTGTTTAGATTAGTGTGATTTTTTTTATTTTTTTTTATTTTGATTGTTTTGATTATTTTGCTTATTTTAATTAATTTTAATTTTTTATTTATTTTGATTTTTATTATTTTAGTTGTTTTGATTATTTTAATTATTTTGATTATTATTTTGATTATTTTGATTATTTTGATTTTTTTATTATTTTGTTTATTTTAATTAATTTTAATTTTTTAATTATTTTAATTTTTTAATTATTTTAATTTTTATTATTTTAGTTGTTTTGATTATTTTGAATATTCTTATTTTTTCTATTATTTTGATTGTTTTTTTACGTTATTTTTATTTGATTATTTTAATTATTTTTGCTGTTTTAATTATTTTTATTATTACTATATATATTAAAATATTTTTAAATAAAAAAAAATGTGAATAGAAAATTTATCTAAATATTATAAATAAATTTTTATAAGATTTACCTAATTCTTTAAATCGTCCAGCATTAAATTGTCCCTCAATTTTTTTACATTCTCCTCAATTCTGCCTGAAAAATATAATTTTATTATATTAATTATAACAATTAAAGTTGGGGAATTACTCCGTGATCATTTTGCACACTGCGTTCTGTGAGAGATGCGTCAACTTCGAAGGTCCTCGTCCTATTCCCCGGGCAACGTGGTCGTCGCATCAATGCTCTTTGCAGGAATGCGTTAACGACCACAGCAAACGGAAACTCTGGCCTCAGGTCCACCTCGCCAGGGTGGTAGTACCTGACATTGGCCCCTGGTCTAGGGATACAGACCAACTCAACAAGTTGAAAGTATGGAGAAAAAAGAAAACGAGTTTACGGTGCAGGGGGGGGATACCCCAGTGCCGGCGGTTGTGAGTGAGCAAGCGGGCTCCCAGGCGTCGAAATCCAACGACCTCAGTGCTCCGAGGGTGGACCCCTTGGCCCCCGGAGCATCCAATGCATCAAGGGAAAATCAGTTTTTGAAGCCACCTCTGTTGTTTGTAGAAAACAAACCACCGTCAAGAGCTTCCAGCATGAAGAGTCTTGCCAGCGTGGCAAGCGAAAAAGCGTTGCAAGTTGCAGAAGCATGTTCAGCAACATTTGCCAGGACGATTTCTTTAGCTGCAAGAGGGATCGAAGTGAGTCGCAGCAGCTAAGAGCACAGGAGCTGTCTTGTGTCAAAATGATGCAGACAGAACTGCAGAAGATGTTCGCTGCTTGTAAGAAGCAGCTGCTTGTAAGAAGCAGCCTAACGTCAACCAGACAGTGAAAGACGGTTTGAAGAAGTTTGAGGCTTACTTGCTTGACCTTGAGAAACAGCATCAAGAAGCTGACAAGGTAGACAAAAGACACTGCAGGGGTTAGACTATGCAGCGGAATCCCACAAGTATCGGAAGCAGAAAAGGAAGCAGAAGCAGCTGACACAATTCAACAAGTCGTAATGGCAACAAAAAAAGGAGAAAAGAGGCCCCTCAGCAGTCCTGAGGAGACCTCAAGGAAAAACAGAAAAGGAGACACTTATGCCGCAAGAGCGAAAACACCTCGAAAAAAGAAGGAAGAAAAGGAGAAGAAGAAAGCCAAAATGAAGGAAAGGACAACCCCGCATCAACCGCGAGCATCTACGATGCTCATTCGGGTTTCCAAAGGACAGACGTACGCGTCTGTATTTGGAAAACTCCGAAAGGAAGTTGATCCGAAGTTACAGGGGCTCGGCAGACGAAAAAAGGAGATCTCCTCCTAAGCCTAGGAGGAGATTTTTCTCCTCCTAGGGAGGAGGCATTTACCGCAAAGTTAACAGAGGTAGTCGGAAGTATGGCAACTGTCCAATCCTCGGATGACCAGAAAGTAACTCTGGAAATTCGAGACTTGGATAGTCTCACCGAGGAAAAAGAGGTTGTTTCTGCTCTGGAGCGTGCTCTAGGAGCAGCGAAGACTGAAAGAAAGG
This sequence comes from Ganaspis sp. Gsp50, assembly GCA_011057455.1. Lineage (NCBI taxonomy): Eukaryota > Metazoa > Arthropoda > Insecta > Hymenoptera > Figitidae > Ganaspis > Ganaspis sp. Gsp50. The sequence continues at coordinate 5,486 of WNHD01007473.1, read as the reverse complement.
TAAAGCTTTTGTCCGAAAATAAACGGGGTATCAAGTTGGCTGTGGTAATCGTAACACGACGAGAAGCAGCAATTCTGGAAAGCCTTGGCCACGTCAAGGTCGGCTTCATGAGTTGCTGCGTAAGGAGGAGAGTTGCGGTGACCAGGTGTCACAGGTGCCTCGATTTCGGGCACAAGGCTGTGCAGTGCAAGGGGGTGGACAGATCCTCCGCCTATTTCAAGTGCGGAGAAACTGGCCACACCCTCGCCAACTGCAAGAACGTTTCTCGTTGCTTCTTGTGCAATGCGAAGGAAGGACAGGCCTGTGACCACGTCGCGGGCTCGGGTATGTGTGCCGCTTTCCGGAAGGTTCTGGAAGCGGCTAAGAGGGAAGAGGCGCTCAGGCGCCGTTAGGGTAAATTATGGAATCCATGGACTTTCTCAAAGTGTCTTAGATAATTGTCCTTCGTGTCCTGGATCCGCGGAGGACTCCGGTTTTCGGCGGATCCGGGACGCAATAAGGCATTCAGAGCCACATGAGAGTGTCCAGGATTCCTGCTCGACTGTTATAGTACGCTTTGTCCTGGATCTGCCGGAGGCTTAAGTCTCTTTTGGATGCACGACCAGGCGTAAACGGAAAATACCGCGGAAGGAGACCGTCGCACCGGCGACGATGAGGGACGCCAGCTCTGAAGGTTAATGCCGAAAGGTAGTTCCGGAGGTGGTTTCGGGGTCTCAAGAAATAGGGTGAGTGGTTTAGTCGGTCGGGCTGTCAGTAGTGCGACAGAACCCAACCCGACATAACTTTGGAGCGCGGCCTACAAGTTATCTGTAAGCAGATTCCACTCAATAACCCTCGCCAAAAAAAAACAATTAAAGTTGTTATTGTTTATTTATAATAATAATAATAATAATAATATTATTATATTATATTATTATTATAATATCATTATTATTGTTATTTTTTTGTATAATTTTTATTTTATAGTGAAGTCTGTCAAATTAATTTTTTAAAAAATATTTTTATTTAATTTGTTTTCGTAGAAACTTAGAAAATTCGTTAAAAAAATATAAAATAATAAAGGTTATAAATTATTTAAACAATTTTAATTATAAAATTAAGGTTTTACTTAATTTCTTTTTTTTAAATAAATACCTTTTTTGGAATTGCTTCGTCCTTGATCTTTAGAAGAAGCTGCTTTTCTTTCTGAAAAAAGTTTTTATTGTTATTAATTTTTTTATTTTTGTTATTTTTATTACTATTTTATTATTCAATTATTTTTTATGCTATTATTATCAAATTAATATTATTTTTACTTATTTAATTTGTTATCCATTTTCTCCTTTTTTTAATGCTGCTATTTTAGATTTTAATTTGACTATTAAAGCATGAACACAGTCTAATGTTTTATCGTTCATTTATCACTATGTTTATGACTTCAAGTCGTATCGAATGTTTTTAAAATTTTTGAAACATCTGTCAATGTCATAAACAAATATATTGAGATTTTCAAAAAAAAAATAAATAAATAAATGAAGTAATAGAAAATAATAAAATAATTTAAGATTAGTGTTTTTTAAATAACTATTAAGAAATTTTGTAATAATTTCTAATACAGTTATACCGAAGTAGCATTTTTAAATTTTTGAACATTTTCACTATCTTTACGATTTTCATTATTCTGGAATAGTGATAATTAAATAAATTTTTAAGAAAAAGGACTGCATAATTTGGTAAGTAAGATCTATCGATAAAATTAAAGTTTTTTTAAAATAAAGGTATAACATTTAATTTTTATGAGATATTTTTAATAGGTTAAAATAAAGCAATTAATATTTTATTTTAGTTTCTTTATCTTTTGAATTTTGATCCTTAATTTATAACAATTAAAAATTGCTGATAAGTTTTAATTACTTTTCACAAATTAAAAATTAATTTTATTATAAATATAGAATTTTAATATATTTTTAAAAATGTATATTTTTCTTAACAAATATTTTTTTATAACATAAATTATAAATTTCAATATAATTTATAAATATTTAATTTTAGTTTTGTAAATTTTTAATTTTATTAAACATTTGATTTAAATTATAAAAAAAGTATTTTAATTTTTAATTTAGTAAGGAAATTATAATTAAAAGTTCATAATTCTTTATAACATTTAGTAGTTCTTTATAACATTTTTTTAACATTATAATGTTCATCTAATTTTTCAATTTTTTAATTTTATTAAATGTTTACTTTAGGTAAAGCAAAAAAATGTTGAAGTTTTAATTTATTAAGGAAAATATTTTTATAAATATAGAATTTTGTTATAATGAAAATAAAATATCGAGTTAGAATTTAAATATTTATATTGATCGTGATTGATCATTTTGTAAATATTGATTGTAAAATAAATAAATAACAGGAATTATTCATTACATTGTTAATAAATATAATTTTCCTAACATTTTTTTTTTAAATTTTAATGTTCATTTAATTTTTCAATTTTTAAATTTTATTAAATTTTTGCTTTAGCTAAACTAAAAAAATGTTGAAGTTTTAATTTATTAATGAAAATATTTTTAAAGGTAAAATTTTTTAAAATTAAATAAATATATTAGGTGCTAAACATTCCGTTGAAGAGAAAAAGCAACATAGGTTCCACTTCTCGAGAAGCAAAAAGAATGAGGCGAGAAAGAGCATTAAGAGATAGAGAGCGAGGAACAGATAATTCTTTAGAACAAAATGATATTGGGAACCAATTTGGCAGTACACAGAGAGAAAATAGAAGAATTAGAGGACAAAATGAGACTTTAGAAGAAAGAGAACAAAGACTTACAAGGGATAAAGAACGTAATTTTTTGAATAGATTAAATAGGTCAAATGAACGAAAAGAGGTAAGTAAGTTAAAAGATAGAGAAAGACATGCTGGAAATATAAGAAGTGAATCATCTGAACAAAGAGAGAGTAGGTTAGAAGAAGTTAGAGTAAGACATGTTTTAAATAGAATAGGTGAATCAGGTTTGGAGAGAGACGTAAGGTTAGAAGAAGATAGAAAACGACATGCTTTAATTAGATTAGTTGAATCCGATGAGTTAAAAGAGAGAAAGTTAGAAGCAGACAGAGAAAGACATGTTTTAGTTAGAATAGTTGAATCAGATCAGCAGAGAGAGGCAAGATTAGAAAAAGACAAAGAAAGGCATGTTTTAAATTGCATAGGTGAATCGGATGAGCAGAGAGAGGTAAGGTTAGAACAAGACAGAGAAAGGCATGTTTTAAATAGGATAGGTGTCGCGTCCTGGCTTGGACAGAATATGATTTCCGTTGTAGCACAATGATGAAACTCAAAGGTGGATTTTGATGCCTTAAGCTCCGTTTGAGAACGGTCACTGAATTGTGAAGTCCAAAGTGATGATTTTAGTAAAAGTTTAGGATTTTGAAATTAAACACTGATTTTAATGGGAAAAACCTCTTGGGGAATAAAAACCAATTTTATTTTTAACGATTCACAATTGTTTGTAAAACAGCAAAGATCACTCGCGTAACAGTCCTTTTTTATAAATTATTAACACTCATGAAATTGTATGTTCGTTAAATAACAAATTAACACTCGCGAAAAATTATATTCATAAAATGACAAACTGACACTCGCGAAAAATTATGTTCACTCGCAAAAAAAATTATTGACAACAAATAATAATTTATGATTCGCTTGCAATCCACACTGCGCAAGAGATCAAAACGGACAGACTGTTCCGCTGTTGAAACGCTGCCTTATATACCTTTGCTCCCCTCGATTTACATCATGGGGAAATGTAGTTTGTTTGTTTGTTTTTTCTTAATTAATTATTTATACCTAGTTGTTAATAATTTTTCTTCTTTTCGCGTATTATAATTTTATTACTCGCATAAGATGAAAAAAGAATATTTATATTTATTAATTTTATACAATTAAGTATTATTTAAATATTTTATATAGTAAATTTTTATGATTATTCTAATTAAATAAACAAATAATTTTTATAATTTTAATCATTATTAGTTACAATTCCCTAGTTCATGATTAATGGTTTCTAGTTAAAATCACCGGTAAACGGACGTCAGCCGTCACAATAGGTGAATCTAATGAGCAGAGACAGGCAAGGTTAGAACAAGACAGAGAAAGGCATGTTTTAAATAGGATAGGTGAATCTAACGAGTAGAGACAGGTAAGGTTGAAGTCACATGCAAAGGATTAAGGATTAGAATAGACCAATCAAAAAATATTTTCCAATGTAACCAATTTTCTGATTGGTCTATTTCTATTCCCTAATCCTCTATTCCTCCGTATGTGACTTCACCCTCAGGTTAGATGAAGACAGAGAAAGACATGTTTCAAATAGGATAGGTGAATCTAATGAGCAGAGACAGGCAAGGTTAGACGAAGATAGAGAAAGACATGTTTTAAATAGGATAGGCGAATCTAATGAGCAGAGAGAGGCAAGGTTAGAAAAAAATGGAGATATACATACTATAAATATACATAATGAATCTATTGAAGAGAGAGAAGCTAGATTATTATGTGACAAACGTTGTCATATCGTTGCAAGCAATAATGAAACTCCATTAAGACGAAGTAATAGACTTCAAAATGATAGAGATAGACATAGAATGTGTAATATTGAACAAAGTTTGATAATAGAAATTGAAAGAAATCGTATTGAAAATATAAGAGTAAAAGAAAGTAATCAGGAAAGATTTAAGAGGCAGAATAATGACAGATTGAGAAAAGAAATGGTTAGAAGTTTTGAGTTAGATGACGTTATGCAAAGAAGAATTAGAGGAAAGCGTAGGAGACATGTAGAAAGATCTTCTAGGCAATGGAGAGATAAGTTTAATTCTGGATTTGCATATGATCCAATTATTAATTACTCTCAAAGTGCTTATATAGGAAAAATGAATATTATGTGATGATTGTGATGCTTTAAAGTGGTCAGAGGAATGTAAGAGTATGTCTTGTTCTTCTGGTAAGGTTAAATTACCTTTAATATCAGAATCGCCAGAACCAATGAGATCTTTGTTAAAAGGTGATTTTCCTAATTTTGTAAATTTTTTGGAGAATAGTATAGTAGTATAGTAGTATTTTCCAAATTACGTCTTTCGGGACTAATGAAGTGCATGAACATGGATTTAGGCCTACATTTAGAATCCAGGGACAAGTTTATTTCTTAATTGGTTCTCTTTTACCACCTGTAAATGAACCAGCATCATTTCTTTAGATTTATTTTATTTCTGATGCTAATGAATAAGTGGAAAGAAGGACGTCTATATTTAACGGACTAAATTTAATTTTAGTAAAATAGTTGCAGAAATTACTTCATGAACATAATTCTTATGTTAGAAGTTTAAAGACTGCATTAGAGGGGTTACCTGATGACTCGGATAATCATAAAGTTGTTATTAAAGCTGATCGAATACCGCATGGAGATCATCCTGGTAGATATAACGTTCCTTTAGTAAGTGAGGTAGCTATTATTATG
>WNHD01007467.1:0-10203 GCA_011057455.1 Ganaspis sp. Gsp50 | reverse complement strand
TTCTTTTTCTGCCGGTAGACGCCGAGACCTCGTGGTGCCACGGAAGCACCCGAGCTTTACCGATGGCATGCGAAGCGCGCCATTTAGAAAACGCGGTAGAATTAATAGAGTGAATATGAAAATTTGCTGTTACACTTCAGGAATTTTGACTCTAAAACATAAACTAATAATAAATTATGTGACCACCAATTCGCGGGATTTGAATAAGAAAAAGAAATTGAATTTAATGTTAGGTCTATAAACTACTTTGATGGGTCCGACTCGCGATAGGCTCACCAAATTGAGCAAAACTTCCATGCACTTATTATGTCGAAAAATTGTTGAAACAATTTTAGAATATTGGATTGAGAAGCGATTATCGAGAGTAAGCAAAGCAGTCGTTGATTAGATGGATACACATAGAGGTTATGTTGCGAACTTGCCGGCGAATATCCTGGATTGGCTTCTCAATCATACAACGTCTCCTTCTGTGAGTGGATGTCCGTAAATAAAACGCACTTTTGTAATTTAAGTAAACTATGTATTCTAATAAAATACTCTGTTATTGTTTCGTACAATTGGTTTTACACACCGTTCGCAAAAGGTGTTCGTTTTCTCCAAGGTTTTCTCTCTGGCATGCTTCTTTTTCTGCCGGTAGACGCCGAGACCTCGTGGTGCCACGGAAGCACCCGAGCTTTAACGATGGCATGCGAAGCGCGCCATTTAGAAAACGCGGTACAATTAATAGATTAAAATCTCTAACTCTCGAGAAACAGCGTATTTAAAAAGGTCCAACGATTTCATCGTTACAAACGTTATCAAAAAGAGTCTCTAATATCTGTAAAATTTTAGATTAATACATAAAATAATGTATTGAAAATATAGATTATTATAAATGTAAACAATGTCCAAGTGCTTCTATGTAATCTGTTTGTCGATTTTCTTCAGCAGATTGGACCTTCTAAGTTTTGGATCTTTTTAATTTGGACCATTTGTCCTGTAACGGAACAAAGGAAAGGTACGGTATTTGTCTCTCATTTTGCGCGGATTGCGTACCTGGCAGTACAGATGGCGTGCTAAAATTTTCTCAGTGCACAAGGTAATTAGAATCTTTGATGCCGATACTAAGCAATTCTAGTTAACAATGTTTGAAATCGTAATCTCTTAAAAGTTATATGTTACCGTCAAATCACGAAGACCAGGTAATTTGCGAAATACCTAAGTAATTCGAGGAATGCCTGTTATTTTAAGAAACATCCGAATTTTCTAGACATTTACAAGCATTTCTAGATTTGCCTAGGCATTTAGCACCTTAACTAGGTAATTCGAGAAATGACGAGATCGTTTTGGGTAAATTGATTAAAATACTGACTGCAGTTACCGACTGAGTAGCTCAGTTGGAAAATGCCTAGGGCTTTGCGGTCTTGGATCGAGGGATCGCGCCCATTAGCCTGGGGTTTTTTTCCGGCACGTGAGATACTTAGAGCGAGAGATTTGACGTGGAGGACTTGTTTGTGTGATTTTCGAGATTTTGAAATTATACGTCCAAGACTCAACTATCGATAAGTTGGCGTTACTCAGTTAAGGTTTTCCGTAGTTTCCCTTAACTCTGGTTTGAAAGGGCCAGGTGAATACGAGTAATTCTAATTAAAGTCGGCTACGGACGCAAGTTAGGGGGGAAGGGATTGGAACTTATAGAAGAGAACTGTGGTGGGGTTTGTATGTTAAAAAACTCGAAAGGGTATACATAGAGGGATAATAAAGTAAAAAATACTGACAGTTAGGTTACATTTGTAGATCTATTAAAAAAATCATCAATGCGTCTTCAAATAAAATATTTTTGTAATGTTTAGAATTATTAAAGAACAATATATGATTATTTATTGCAGCATGTTGAACTGTGATGACACTTAGAATTAGAAAGAACTTTTTTGCAATTATCGAATTCGAAATAACTTGATAAGTTGATTGAGTGTAAAATATTATTTCTGCTAGAAAATGAGCAGCTGAAGGGTCATACATAACCCTTCTTGGCGATAAAAACTCAAATGACGGCTCTTATGCAATATTTTATCAAAGATGTTTATCCTAAATTCTAACTAACCCCAATAAGACATTGAATTAAGTTCTTTGACAATAATTAAAATTTTAATTTAATTCCCTGTCAAAAATTCCGATAATAGGAAACGATATAGAAAACAAAATGGAAATTTGGCACAATTTCCCATCAGGTTTTTTTTTAAATATGTAATTATATATTGGAATGATAATTCTAATATCTTTTTGTTAGAATAATGACAGGAATTTAAGGTAAAAGAAAGTAAAAGTAAGGTTATACTTAAACTAATACTATAAATGGCAAAAAATGATGTATATTCAAAATTTTTAAAAACTTTTAATTTTCGAATTACTTTATTAACAAATTTTAAAAAAATCATGGAGTCCTATTTTGTGTAATACAAATAAATAAAAAAAATGTCTTCCGAATCAAAAATTTTAATTTTAATGATTTGTTGAGTTGGTAGGGAATGCCCTATAAACAAAACTAAACAATGATTCGTGGTACTACATTTTGGCGAAAAGTAACATAATTCAATTTTTAAAATTCCAATTAATTACGTAATAATTTTTGTATAATAAATTCTAAAATTGATAAGGATGAATGTTCCATCCGAAAAGTTAGGTTAGTTATTCTGGTGAATAAAACTTTCTTAACTTATTTTGAAATTTTTTTAAAAATTAGCAAGTTATGATGAAACGTTCGTGATAAAAATATTGCATTTCTTTCCGTACTTGTCATTTAAGTGAAGAGAAATTTCAAAACAAAATTTTGCTTCCTCATGAAAATATTTGTAAAATATAAATTTTACAAACAAAAATACGTATTGCAGAAATTTGAATATAAGCAGGCAAAAGTCATCATCAAGGTATTTTGTGAAAAATGATCAATTATTTTGATTGTCTGAAGGGATTTATGTGTCTTCAATAATTCACAAAGCCAACATTAAAAATTTTATTTTTATAAATAAAAATTAATAGTAAATATTTAATAAAAATAGTAGAGCGATTTTTTTTAAAAGCAACAAATTAGAAATTACAGTAGGGGGTTAAAGAAACTGTGACATAGTATGTATCAATTTTTATGCGAGTTTTTATAATGATAAAAAGTGTGACATGAGGTGGGCGTCTAAATACATCTAATTTTGTGTGATATAATTTATGGGCAGCTCCTAAATTTTAAACAATTTCGAAAAACGTATTAAAATGCTAATGTAATGTATTATAATAATGTAAAAAATGTATTGTATGAAGATTTGAAAATTTTCCAAAATCACTTCAACATGACTATATACTAGAAGGATTTTATGGTCGCTTCTAATGAATATGAATGCTAATAAGAAAATAACCAAACCGACCTCAAATTGCATAAATTTTGCTTTTTCATCGCATTTTTATGCGTAATTAAGAAAATATCTATAGACAACGCGTATAAAGAGACTAAGAAATTTTACTCTTTACCAACGGGCGATGAACAAATCAAGATACAATCTTTCCATAAATATTCGCAATAATGCCTCAATATTTCCATAATTATTAGCAATAATGCCTAATTTCCTTCACTAGATATATGAACATAAAATAAGTGATCTTTAATAAATAATTTACGCATTTTATTAATTTGAGCATATTTATTAATGTACGCATATTTATTAATTAACTCATCTTTATTAAATTACTCATTTTTATTAATTTATGTGTCTTTATTAATGTACGCATAGTTCCAAGTGCGCATGCGTCGGATCGCTACTTTGCACACAGTTCCAAGTGCGCATGCGTCAAATAGTTGCGACGGCGCACTCGTACCGCCACTATTCCAGTAGCGCCATATCTCTCGTGACCATCTTTAATTTACTTCACAATTGTATTTATTTTTTGAAATACTTCTAAACAAGTAGCCTTGTATATACAGTTTTTGTTCAATAACCGTTTTTTATGAAAAAAGACATTATTTTTTAATTCGAATTTTACAAATAAAGGGAATTTGCGAAAAAAGCCTGTGATACAAGTATGCGTAACGACATGTTTATAAAATCTGGAAATAGAATTTAAGTATGACTTTGTTTATTATGCAATACAAAATAATGACAATACTTTAAAATGTTTACGTTTTCATTTTTGCTGGAGGTCTTCACCATTTGTATTTAATGTCCCATTAATTACACTATCATCACAAAAGAGACAATCATTAGCAAAAATTTTTTTACCTCGTAACTATTTTATTATGCATATTTTTTTCTTAAACACTTCACTGTCCATTTTTTAACATTCTTCGCAATCAAGTCCTAATCGTATACATGCATGCAAAATCCTAGCAAAACTGTTTATCAAAATTAAATCTCACAGTTAAGAAATTAGCAACGACAACTAACGAAACAATTTGGCATGTTTTTTAGTGTCTAAACTGTTTTTAATTGATGGTAGTTTTAAGTATTGAATTCTTTTTAAAATGAAATAATGGTAATTATAATATTTTGGTAACAATGTCTTGAGTTGGAAATTGTGCGAGACTTGAATAAAGTCTAATGTGATTTTAATGTGTGTGATGGCAAGTGAGGGAAGAACGGTTTCATTTTCATCAAAACAGGGTCGCTTCTTTCTCGCCTACTCTGTCTTATTCTCCGGCCTTGACTCTGTACTCCACTTATTCTTTGTGGGATTCTAATGTTCGTACTATAGGAATACCAACCACACTAAACTCTCTTGCCTTCAGTTATTACACGGTCCAACGATTCACCTGCGAGGATAATTCAAAAATAACCAGCTACACTCCAATAATTGCTTTTATTTTTGCTGCTTGTTTCAATCACCTTTTTCTACTTTTACAATTGTTTTTCCATTGCTATTTCCTTTGCAAAAACATTTCTTGCATTTAAAATATTTTCTTTCGTTTATTTCGAATCTGAAGTACTTGTCAAATTGACGTTAAAAAATGACGTTAAAAATGACGCCAAAATGGAGTAACAATTTGGGATGTGAAGGTGCTTCAATTTGAAACTCAATGCCACAAAAATTTTCAATTTCACATATAATATTTTCTTATACAATTGTTCAGTAAACAAAGAAAATTGAATATGACAATGTGTAAAATTGTCAACAGAATGTAGAATTATAATAAAGCATGTCCTCAATTATACGAATCGACTTTCGATTCGGTCGAATTGTCGCAATGGTAAATTCAACCTATTCCCTCGTCTGATGATATAACATTTTCTATAGTCACACTTTACCCCTTAATCAAAATGCGGAAGTTATTTTAATATTAAAAATAAATAACGCTAATCAAATTTAATTATAATCAGCATATAATTGAGTTTTCATCACTTTCGCAACAAAAGATTGAATTTCCTATTATTATTTGATTTCCTATTATTAACATTTTTTAAAAATAAACTATCTATTTTTAGAGTAACCTTTATATACAATTTTTAATTAACTGTAGAAAAGATTGATGTTCAAACCTTGAAAAAAATTGCATGTTAGATAAGAGAAAATTCATTTTTTATCATTAAAAAGCTCACATGTATAAATTGAATGATGGGAAAAATTGTGTTGACAAATAATTAACAATCATTTTTCTACTGTTAACAAAAAAGTTAGAATTTTTCATGTAAGATTTTAATCAATTAGTCATGTGAATATATGAATTGGCTATACGAAATTTTATTAAAATCGGTTCAAGCGTTGTCGAAATTATACTGTGCGGTGGAAAAAGCGCAACACGAACATACAAACACACACACACACACAAAATATACGCACACATGTTTTGCACATACATATACACAAAACATAGATTTAAGTATACACACATACAAACAAACATACACACATACAAACATATACATAAGACATACATACGAACGTACATTTACAGTACATAAACATACGCACACACCAAAGTCAACACATATAAATACATATAAGTATAGGTACACATACATACACACACCTACATAGAATTTCTTCGCATATGTTTTGTGGGTACTAAAATAGTTGTTTTAATCTAAACAAAGAAATAACTAAACATTTTCTCAAAAAATATAATTTTTATGCAAGTATCGTAATTGCAAATAAGCATCTAAGAGTGAAAGTACAACGATGGAAATCAATTTATTGTATAAACCAATATTATCGAAAGTCATGACTTAACAATATTTTTCAATAAATATAGTGAAAAATTATTTACGGCAAAAGGTGTTGCAATAACTGAACTTTAATTTCTTTGTTAATTTGCAAGACAATGCGACCCCGTTGTTTTTTTCCATAGTCTTTAAATCTGAATTAGTAATTTTCTACTAATTCAATGTCGAAAACTCGTTTACCGATTGAAAGAGTAACAAGTCACTCATTATAGTTAAAGAAACTACTACTTTTTAATAAAAATACTACAAATTTTTAGTATAGAGAACTAATTTTATTAATAAATAACTATTAATTGAAGTAGTAACAGTTTAAATATTTCGATTGGTATAGTAATTGCTAATTAAATTAGTAGTTTTCTTCAAAAAATAAAATAGTTTTTTTACTAATTTAATTTTAATTAATTTTAATTAGTATTAATTTCAGTAACAAAATTAGTTGTTTTCTACCAAAAAGGTAGTAGCTAATTTTTTACTAAAAGATAGTGATTTTCTATATGGAAAATAGAAAAATTTTACTTTCATAAAGACGGACGCCGCAAAAAGGGTGATTTTTTAAAATTTTGTATCAAAATTATTGAACTTTGAATAGAGCTGATATATTGTAATTCATCAAAAACTAAATTATGTCTTATTTTCCATAGAATAGAGGGAAAATACAGGGAATATTGTATATTTTATATTATATACTATATCATATATAATATAATATAATATAATATATATATATATATTATATATTATATATTATATTATATAATAATAATATTATCTAACAACAAAATGACCTTCAAGATTAATATTTCGGCTCAAAGATTGGTATTTCGACAATGGTATTAAGAAACATGATGATAAATCTGTTTCGAAGTGTCTGCTTACATGTTTTGTTTTCCTGAATACAAATCTCAAGTCATATTTCTAAATTCAAAATGGCTGATACAATATGGCGGCCCTAAATGTAAAATAAATTGATGTTAATTTAAATAAAACCCTCTAGCTAAAGGTTTTTGGATCGCTGACTAAGAATCTGACATTAATATATAAAAACTCAAAATGACGGATGCAATATGGTGGATTATAAAATGTGTACACACGTCGGTTTTAAAAAAATTCTCCTTATAAGTGTCTTTCGGGAGTCTGATTACGAATCTGATATTTACATTACGAAATTTAATATGGCGGACTAAAAAGGATGGTTCGCCAAATTGAGTTCGCTTTTTTGCATTTTTAAATATTAATGTCAGATTTGCAACCAGCGACCACAAAAACCTTTAGATAGTAAATTTTAAAATTAGGCATCAATTTTATATGTTCGTCCGCCATATTGTATCGGCCATTTTGAATTTGGAAATATGACTTCAGATTTTTATTCACTATAACAAAATATGTAAGCTGACTCATTGAAGCAGATTTATCATCATTTTTCTTGACACAATTGAAAAAACCTTTTATTGTGTCGAAATATTTAGGTCATTTTTGTTAGGTTAGAAAATGCTCTGCGTCGTTCTCTATCTTTTTTCTCTATTCTGTGGGAAATGAGCTATAATTTGCTTTTTGATTTATTGCAATCTATTAATTCTTTTCTAAGTTCTACGATTTTGATACAAAATTACCCACTGTGCGCAGTTTCACTTTTTCTTTTGTAGAAATAAATAATTTAGGTTTAGAAACCACAAAGAAAGTAGTAAATTACCATAAATAATTTTACAAAATATTCTTTCAGTATTATAAATTAATGATGTGACTGTTTTAAATTAATAAATTTTAAGGTAAATCATGCAAAACAGGAAAGAAGTTTTTAAACAGAATTTATGATGCTGATCGGACCTTGAAGCTTCTGCGATTAAAACCTTCTCGAGATGATAACTATCTTTTGTTTCATAAAGAGACGAATACATAGATATCATTTTAATTACATACAGAACATTAATTAATTGTGCATTTTAAAGATGATTAACTAATTATTATAAAGTATGTTTAGCAAACAAAATTGCTTGGTAAAAAATATTTTCCCAGAACAGAAAAATGTTCCACTATATACTGTTATTTATATGTCTGAATTAGTCATTTTCTGCTAATAAATTGGGGAAAAGTCATGTACCTATTAAAAAACTGGACAATTATGTTTATTTCATGAATATTTTGCTAATTCCTCATAGAAATTTTCTTTTGCAAAAAGCAAACTTGAACAGTTTTTAAGAAGAAAATATTATTGCAAAATGATGATTTTAAAAGTTATAAGAAAAAATTAAAATTCAAATGCCAAAAATATGCAAAAAGTGACAATTTTTCTATAAAATATTGGTGACATATGTATATGCTTTATGTAGGTAAATCGATTCGTTTAATAATTTAGAAATTTTTTTCAAATGGAACTGTTATTAAAAAATCAAAATTTTAAAAGTTATATCATACACGGAAAGAAAAAGCTACCTTTTGTAGTATGAAGGCAAATCTACCTTTATCGCACGCCCCACTCCACGCTATTTAATAGGTAGTGGACTAACTTAAATAGCGTGGAATGAGGCGTGCGATAAAGGTAGGGATTGCCTTCATACTGCAAAAGGTAGATTTTTCTTTCCGTGTACAATGGAATTTTAAATGTAAAACATAATAGAAAATTGACATTAACTTTATCAATTCTTTGTAAAATATGGACCTTATATATGAGGCATTCCACGTCAAATAGGATGGTTTGAAATTTTTTTTTTCGATTTCCGTCTTTTTTTGATATTTTTCAGTACCTATCGAAAAACTCCAAAATTTTGAGAGTTTTTTGACAAGTTCTTGAATTTAAAAAAACGCTCTTTTTATAGTTTTTTGCTTATAACTTCTTAAAAAAGGTTTTAAATCGAAAAGCTTACTGAATAAAAATTTTTCCTTTTTTATTTACCTTCCGAAAAAAACAACAAAACTATGTAAAGTGTTTTAATACGTGATTTTTTATTTTTAAACTGCGTTTTTTAAAGTGAGTACATATTTTGATTTTTTTAAAAAAATTTTTACAGTAAACTACCACTCAAACCACAACTCTTTAAACCGGCCTGATCATGGATTGTTGTAGAACATTTTAATAGGAACTCAAAATTACCTTCAGAATTGTCGGACCCTTAATAAAAATATTTTTTGAAAATTTTGAGAAAATTTTGATAGGAACTCAAAATTACCTTCAGAATTGTCGGACCCTTAACAAAATATTTTTTGAAAATTTTGAGAAAATTTTGTTGGTCCGGAATATTTGTTATGTCAAAAATGGTGAAAGAAAAAGTTATACAACTTTTTTATAGAAACTCAGAACTACTATCAGAATTATTATAACTTATAAAAGAAAATATTTTTCTCTGAGTATTACAAAAAAATCATCCGCATAACTTTGCGTAAAATATCCCTGCTCGTCAAACTTCCTTTGAATTAGTGTGAATGAATTGGTCATATCTAGGCCACAACTAGAAGAATAAGTAAAAGAAGAAGAAGAAGAAGAAGAAGAAGAAGAAGAAGAAGAAGAAGAAGAAGAAGAAGAAGAAGTTAAGCTTCCTAAGAGCCCCATCTTCAACCATGCACCACAGTTTGGGTGATAAAGCTCCTCCTTGTGGACATCCATTTGTAACAAAGCCTTTTCTTCTCGGTTCGCCATACTCTGCTTCTAAGCAACTTGTAGTGAATTGATCGATTATACGTCATGTATGTGTAAGAGAAAACAAGAGAATCTTTGCATTTATAATAATTATCTTGAGAGAGAGAAAGAATGGGCGTTTATTAAATGACGGAACAGATAGAAAGGGTCAGTAGAGGGGCAATATTGGAAATTGGAGAATATTAGATATTGTACCTTCAGACCTATACCTGTTAACACTTTTGACTAAAATATTCTAACAAATTAGAAAATGATAAATAATAGTACCACTAAGGCTATGGTGATAAAATAATTGTAAAACTTCATTCATTTATTGCAAAAACGGAAAGCCACGTCATTCAAAGGTGAGCTAAATTTGTTAATAAGTTTGATTCGAGATCAAGGAGTGTT
>WNHD01007466.1:0-13535 GCA_011057455.1 Ganaspis sp. Gsp50 | reverse complement strand
GGCAAGTATGATGCAAAAAATGATAAACATCTGTAGTAACTTTAGAGAAGAAATGAATCATTTTTGAGGCGCTACAAGCAGCCAGACAAAAGAGCATTACCCTAACGGGTAAATGATAGGGTGTAGAATTTTCACACTCGATTAGGGTGCTTGTTAACAAGATCGAGCCTAAAGACGTTACATAAATCTGGTCCAGCAGTCTAAACTGGATTTTGTGTTGGGTATCGGTTTCTCAGGTAAATTTTGCCTGAATAGCACGAAACCTTTCGAGGCAGCATGCTTTAAAGAAGCGTCGGGAAATGAAGGAAAAGTCACCTTGTTTCTAGGCCTTTGGTCGAACCCATGTCCAGAAAAATCAGGCAAAGTTTGCGCAAAAGCGTTTCAATGCATTGTGACCCATTGGGAGAAGAAAATAAAAGTTAAAACCTCGTATTGTTGGTTACGTCACCGAGGCAAGTTCCTCTTCTTCTCTGAGTCGAGCCGCGTGTATAATATCAAAATTTATGGCCGGTCGGGGCCTTGTTCGAGACGGATATAGTCAGTCAGATCTTCGTCCAGGTCCTTCTCAGCACCTTCTCTCTCGCTGTGCTCTTTCCTTTTTCATATTCTATTTTGTTTCTTCTCCCACCCTTTTCCTTTTTTTCTGTTGCTCTCTTTCTTTCTTTCCCTTCTTTCCCTTCTTTCATATCTTTTTCTTTTTTCTTTCTTTCCTTTCTTTTCTTCTTGTCTTTCGTTCTTCCTTTTCTTTCTTATCTTTTTTTCTACTTGTCTTTATTTTCTTTCTTTTCTATCTTTCCTTCTTCCTTTCTTTTCATTCTGTTCTTCGTTTCACTCTTTCTTTATTTACTTTTCTTCCTTCTTGTCTTTTTTCTTTTTTTCTTATCTTTTTTCTTCTTCTCTTTCTTTTCTTTCTTTCTTTTCTTTCATACCTATTTTCTCTTCTTTTCTTTCTTTTCCTCGTTTCTTTATTTATTTCTTTTCTTTCTTTTCTTACTTTCTTCCTTTATTTTCCATCTGTCCTTCGTTCCTTTATTTCTTTCTTTTCTTCGTTTCTTTCTTTCCTTTCTTGTCTTTCTCTCTTTTCATCGTTTCATTCTTTCTTTTCTTTTCTTCCTTCTTCTCTTTATTTTCTTTTCTTTCTTTTCTTCGTGTCTTTCATTCCTTCTTTCCTTTCTTTTCCTTCTTCTCTATTTTTCTTTCTTTTCTTTCTTTTCTTTCTTTTCTTTCTTTTCTTCATTTCTTGGTTTCTTTCTTTTCTTTCATTTCCTCTTGTTTTTCATCCATTCTTTTCCATTTTTCCTTCTTTCTTTTATTTTCTTTATTTACTTTCTATCTTTTGTTCGTTTCTATCTTTCATTTCTTCGTTTCTTTCTTTTCTTCTTGTCCTTAATTCCACTTTTTCTTTGTTTTATTTGTTTCCTTCTCTTCTTTCCATTTTTCCTACACTTCTTTCTTTTCTTTCCTTTCTTTCCTTCCTTCTCGTTTTTTTCTTCTTTTCTCTCTTACCTTCTTTTCATTATTCTCTATCCTTCTTTTTTTATTTATTTTCCTCGTTTCTTTCTTTCTTTTCTTTAATTTCCTCTTGTTTTTCATTCCTTCTTTTCTTTATTTTCTTTCATTCTTTATTTCCTTCCTTTCTTTATTTCTTTCTTTTCTTTCTTTTCTACTTGTCTTTCATTCTTTCTCTTATTTTCTTTCTTTACTTTCTTTCTATTGTTCGTTTCTATCTTTCTTTTCTTCATTTCTTACTTTTCCTCTTCTTTTTCATTCCTTCTTTTCTTCATTTTCTTTCATTCTTATCTTTCTTTTCTTACTTTTCTTCGATTCTTTATTTTTTTTCTTTCTTTTCTTCTTGTCCTTAATTCCACTTTTTCTTTGATTTATTTGTTTTCTTCTCTTCTTTCCATTTTTTCCTTTCTTCCCTTCCTTCTCGTCTTTTTTCTTTTCTCTCTTACCTTCTTTTCATTATTCTATATCTTTCTTTTTTTCTTTATTTACCTCGTTCCATTCTTTCTTTTCTTCGATTTCCTCTTGTTTTTCATTCCTTCTTTTCTTTATTTTCTTTCATTCATTATTCCTTCGTTTCTTTTATTCTTCTCTTTCATTCCTTCTTTTATTTCCTTTCTTTCTTTCCATCTTTCCTGTTGTCTTCTTTTCTTTTTTCCTTCTTTTCTTTCTTTCCTTCTTGTCTTTTTTTTCTCTCTTTCCTTTTTTCTTTCTTTCCATTATTTCTTTCTTCTCTTTCTTCTCTTCCTCTTCTTCATTTCTTTCATTCCCTCTTGTTTTTCATTCCTTCTTTTCTGTATTTTCTTTTATTCTTTCATTCTTTTCTTTCTTTTCTTTCTTTCCTTCGTTTCTTTATTTCTTTTTGCTTTCTTTTCTTCTTGTCCTTAATTCCATATTTTCTTTGCTTTATTTGTTTCCTTCTTGTCTTCTTTCCATTTTTCTTTCTTTTCTTTCCTTTCTTACCTTCCTTCTCGTTTTTTTTCCTCTTTTCTTCTTTTCTCTCTTACCTTTTCATTATTCTCTATCTTTCTTTTTTTTCTTTATTTTCCTCGTTTCTTTCTTTCTTTTCTTTAATTTCCTCTTGTTTTTCATTCTTTCTTTTCTTTCATTCTTTCATTCCTTCGTTTCTTTATTTCTTTCTTTTCTTGTTGTCTTTCATTCCTTCTTTTATTACCTTTCTTTATTTCCATCTTTCCTTTTGTCTTCGTTTCTTTTTTCCTTCTTTTCTTTCTTTCCATCTTTTCTTACTCCTCTTTCTTCTCTGTATTTTCTTTCATTCTTTCATTCTTTTCTTTCTTTCCTTTCTTTCCTTCGTTTCTTTATTTCTTTCTTTTCTTCTTGTCTTTCATTCCTTCTTTTATTTCCTTTCCTTCTTTCCTTTTGTCGTCTTTTCTCTTTTCCTTCTTTACTTCCATTTCTTTCTTTCCTTCTTGTCTTTTTTTCTTCTTTCCTCTCTATCCTTATTTTCTTTCTTTTCTCTTTCCATCTTTTCTTTCTTCTCTTTCTCTTCTTTCTTTACCTCTTGTTTTCCATTCCTTCTTTTCCTTCTTGTCTTTCATTCCTTCTTTTCTTTCTTTTCTTTCGTTCCTTCTTTTCTTTATTTCCTTCTTTCCTTTATTTATTTCTTTTCTTTATTTATTTCTTTTCTTTCTTTCCTTCGTTTCTTTATTTTTTTATTTACTTTCTTTTCTTGTCTTTCATTCCTTCTATTTCTTCTTTTCTTTCTCTTCTTTCTTTCCTTCTTTTCTTCGTTATTTTCTTTCTTTCTTTTCTTTCTTTTCCTCTTTTTCATTTTTTTCTTTTTTACCCTTGTTTTCGTTATTTTCTTTCTTTTCTTCTTTTCTTTCTTTTTTTTTCTTTCTTGTCTTTTTTTCATCTTTTATTTTTTCTTCTTTTCTTTCTTTCCTTTCTTTTTCTACTGTTTCTCTCCCTTTCTTCTTCTCTCTGTTGTTTTTCCTCTTTTTCTGTTTTCCTTGTCCCTTTCTTTATTTCCTTTTCTCTCTCTCTCTCTCTCTCTCTCTCTCTCTTGGCATTTGCTTTTTTCGTCTCTTCGTGTCTCGCACTTCGAGTTAGGTATTATTGCCGCGAGAGTTCCGGGCCAAGCCGTTACATGGAATCGGCTGAGTAGATTAATTGTTCGATAATGAGACGACGGCTTAACTAATCGAGCTAATCGAAATTCCTTCCTGATCGATGAGCGTAAAAAAATGAATCCATTTCGCGTTGCATTTTTAACGGACCATTTCTTTCTAGGACTTTCGAATTAAACCCAAATGACTTATGGTAGATTGAGAAATGAAGCCTCTATAGAGGACGTTTTCTATGATTAAATTCACTCTTTCTCCGTAAATCCGCATTTGTCAAAATTCAACCACTAATTTGCTTTGAATTCTTTTAAAAAAACGGTCCTTTATTAGCCTCTTGGCGGCGCGCGGAATTCCAAAGAAATGAAAAATTGATTCCTATAAAACCTCGACGGTACAAATATTAATGGCAATATCGTAGTGATTGGTGTAATGTATCGTAATTAATAAAATATAGTGGCATTATAGAAAAAAGGAAATAAAGTTTTAACAGTTTAAAATATAAAAAAGGATATAAAATATAAAAAATTATACAAAATATAAAAAAAGATATGAAATATAAAACAAAATATAAAAAATATAAAAAAAGATACAAAATATAAAAAAAAGATACAAAATATAAAAAAGATATAAAATAAGTAAATATAAAATACGTAGTGATGCACAGTGATAAAAATAAACTGAGAAAAAAATTCTAATTTTGAAAAAGAGGCATTTTATTTTCGGCGCTGTTTAATTTTTGGACTTTTAAAGAGCGAGGATCAAGGACTTGACATATTTTATTCAAAACACGTTTTTTTAGAGTGACACGAGGATTAAAATGCTGATTATTCGGGTATAAAATGCACCCCAGTTTGCTTTTCGCAGTTGGGGAATATTTTACTCTTAGTGGATTTTTTTTGTTCAACGGCAGCCAATCGGGGTGCATTTTCTGCCGAAATTTCAAAACCATAGATCTCCTTTAGGGAAACTCCCCTTACATAAACCGCTTCTAAACAATTCAGTTCAAAGAAAACTTATTAGACTTCATTTCATTCCAATTCCCCATTTCCGATGTAAACGATAAATAAAACATCACAATATTTGCTTCCTTTGTTCCTGATTCTCAATTTAGATTTGCATACAAAATATAAACAAAATAGAAATAAAATAAAAACTAAATATAAACAAAACAAAAGAAAATAAAAACTAAATATAAACAAAACAAAAGAAAATAAAAACTAAATATAAACAAAACGAAAGAAAATAAAAATAAAACAAAATAAAAACTAAATAAAACAAAGTGAAACAAAATAAGAACAGAATAAAAACAAAAAAAACAATGCTTCCCTATGAGGAAGCAAAACAAAATGAAAAAAAATAAAAACAATATCATTGAATAAAAACAAAGGAAGATAACAAGAATGCATGATTAAAGAAATTAAAATAATTAAATATTTAATTGACAATAAATGCCATTAAATAAGGCATTAATAACAAAAAAAAAGAAAGTAACAAATGAATCTTTAAATTCAAATTAACGAAATAGAAACTCTTTTGCGATGAAGAAGAAGAGCATGAAGACGAAGAAGAAGAAAGAAAGAAGAATTTTGCGTATTTTTAAGAAGGTGTACAATATGAGTTTTATATACAATGTGTTTTAATCTGTGATTTATTTACGCACAGTTGAAAATGGCGTATGCGTTGAATCACTACTTTTCGTACAGTTGCAACTGCGCATGCGTCGGATCGCTACTCTACTCAAAACTGCGATTGCGCATGCGCTGGTTCACTACTTTCCACGTGGTTGAAACTGCGCACGCGTCCCAACATTTCTAAAGTGGGGTCATCTCACGGAACCATCTTTAATTCAATTCAAACTTGCATTTGTTTTTCGCCAGCTTCGTAAACAGTTTCGTATATTTTTTCAGTATTTAATTTTTGACGTATTTTTAAATATGTTATTTTATTTTAGACACAATATTCTTTAATATTTGAATAAATAAATAAATAAATATACGCTCTTGAAAACCCATTTAAAAATATTACGCTAGCTTAATACATCTTGAAGTATTTAAAAATATTCTGAAGTATTGGGAAGTGTTTGGACATATTTTAAAGTACTTTAAAATATTTTGAAGTGTTTAAAAATATTATGAAATATTAGGAAGTATTTGAAAATATTTTGAAATATTGGTAAGTATTTGGAAATAGTTATTTTTGTCTTTCCTAAATATTTTGAAGTATTTTAAAATATTGTGAAGTATTGGGAAGTATTTGGAAATAGTTATTTTTGTCTTTCCTAAATATTTTGAAGTATTGGGAAGTATTTGGAAATATTTTAAAGTAATTTTAAGTATATTTTTAAATATTTTAAAATATTGTGAAGTATTGGGAACTACTTGGAAATATTTTAAAGAAATTTTAGGTTTTTGAAAATATTTTGCAGTATTTTGGAGTTTCTTCCTTTATAGAAAAAATTATAAAATTTTGGTAAGACAATAAACATTATAAAGTAAAGAAATTAAAAAAATAAATTCCCACGGTATAAATGAAAATTTAATGAGATTTCCACAATTCCATGAGGAATAACGAAATTCCATGAGAATTTCAGGTTTTCCAGAGTTGTAGAAACCCTGAAAAATCTGGTATAGAAGCTCACAATCATAATAAACGAATCAAAATAAAAGAAACGAATAAAATTAAAAAAGACGAATGAAAATGAAATAAACCAAGAAAATAATCAAACTAAAAAAACGAATAAAAAAACGAGTGAAAGTTACGAATAAAGGAATGAATAAAAGAACGAACAAAATAAACGAATAAAAAAAGGAGTGAAAGTTACGAATAAAGGAATGAATAAAAGAACGAACAAAATAAACGAATAAAAAAAAGAATAAAAATAAAATTAACGAATAAAAAAAAAATAAAAATAAAATAAACGAATTAAAAAAAGAATAAAAATAAAACAAACAAATAAAAAAAAAGAATAAAAATAAAACAAACGAATAAAAATAGAAAAGACGAATGAAAATGAAATAAACCAAGAAAATAATCGGATTAAAAAAACAAATAAAAAAATGAGTGAAAGTTACGAATAAAAAAACGAACAAAATAAACGAATGAAATAAACGAATAAAAAAAGAATAAAAATAAAATAAACGAATAAAATAAACGAATGAAATAAACGAATAAAAAAAGAATAAAAATAAAATAAACGAATAAAAATGAAATAATCAAATAAAAAAAAGAATAAAAATAAAATAAACGAATAAAAAAGAAATAAACAAATAAAAAAAAGAATAAAAATAAAACAAACGAATAAAAAGAAAATAAACAATAAACAAACAAAAAAACACAAGCAAACATAATAAAAAACCCCAGCCTCTAGAACAATCCGTTGATTATCATGAAAAAAGAAAATAAAATTGCAGAAACAATTTTCCCTGCACAATGTTGCGATTCTAGCACTGGGGGGGCTTTTTACGTAACATGGAATTACAAGGCGCAATTCATGCGAATTCGATGCTACAATTTGTACCTCTGCTTTATTATTTCGAGACATTTTTTTCCATTAGCAACACGATGTCAAGGCGATAAGACCGCCGGCGCTTATTAATAACCAAGTCATGAGAACCGAGGCTCGTGTCGAGTTTGCGTGCAGGGTAATCAGTATAATGATCAGTGGTCGAATTGACGTATCGCCAAGATAATATATAGGACAGCACATGGCAGCAGATGCGTTTCACAGCGTGACGTGCTCTAACGCGTCATTGATAGCCACCTTTTTCTCCCACCCGCCTCTACTCAAAGCTTCATTTCCCCCCCACCCGTCCCTCCACTCTCATAGCTTCATTTCACCCCCCGGCATTATTTCGCCTACCCACAGCTTCACTTTATACTCAAGCATCTATCCATACCGTCCTATACCACCCTCCATCAAATTTTCCAATCACCCCCATCCATTCCCTTCATTTCCTGCCTCGTCCAATTCCCCTCCATCCGATTTGACACCCGACCGCTACCCCTCTCCTCTTGTCCCCCGCTCGTCAAGCTGCTGCCGCTCCCCCCCCCCTCGAACGCCAATCCATCGCAAGTAAGCCGAGTGTCTGACACAAACGGAAGGGACGTAATGTGAATACACGAGGGGTCCAACCCACATCCTTCAAGCTAAGAATTCCGCCATTTCTCTCGAGCTTTGGCCAATTCACCATTAACGTTATTACGAAAAGTATGGTGGGAATGATCTGCTTTTTGCGCCTCGGGCTAGAGTTTCGAGATTTGGGTTATAGTGGTGGAATTTTTAATGAGTGTGAAATTATATAGAGTGGAATTAATTGGGGAAGTGGTGGTTTAAAGTACAAGAAAGTTGGTTAAAAAGTTTTTATCATTCGAGCACAGTCTGTGCAAAAATTTTGTGAGCGCTTTGTTCTTCTGTTTCTTTGTCGTTGTGTTTTTCTTTTCTCTTGTTCGTCTCTTTCTCTCCGTCTCTTATTTGACATCTTTTCTCTCTTTTCTTCTTTCCTTTCTTTTCTCGCCTTTTCCTTTTTCTCTCTTTTTGTCCTTTTCTCTTTCTCTTCCTTTCCTTTTTTCCTTCTCTTCTTTTTCTCCTTCTCTTCTTTTCCTTTTTTCCTTCTCTTCTTTTCCTTTTTTCTTTCTCTTCTTTTCCTTTCTTCCTTCTTTTCTTTTTCTCCTTCTCTTCTCTTCTTTTCCTTTCTTTCTTCTGTTTTTCTCCTCTTCTTTTCCTTCTTTGCTTTTCCTTTTTTCCTCTTCTTTTTTCTTCACAGTAAGAAGAAAATCGTATTTTAAGATACATCTGAATGCGGAATTAATAAATGCTCTCTTGAAAACAATATGGGTCTGCCCATTAGAATGCTTTTCGCAACGTAAATAAAAATAAGGTGTGATCTGAAAGTCAACAAGGTCTGCCTTAAAAATGTTGCAACTTAAATTAAGACTTATTTCCTGCCTTAAAATAAGATTTACTTTCTACAGTGTTTCTCTCCTTTTTCCTTTCTCTTATTTTCCTTTTTTCTTTCTTTTGTTTTCCTTTTTCCTTTCTCTTATTTTCCTTTTTTCTTTCTCTTGTTTTCCTTTCTTCCTTTTCTTCTTCTCTTTTTTTTCTTTTTTCTTTCATCTTCTTTTTTTCCTTGGGGTCGTCCATAAACTACGTCACGCTTTCGAGGGTAGGGGGGGGGGTCGAATTAGCTGATCGTGATGATCTGTAGAAAAAATGGCGCTAATATATATGAAGTTTGTGACGACAGGGAGGGGGGGGGGGGGGAAAAAATGTGAAAAATAGCCTCTTTTCCTTCTTTTTTTTCTGTTCTTGTTCATCTTTCTTAAGCAGACAAATTCTGGCAACGCAAGGAAGTTGCGTGTGAGCTCAGAGTCAGTTATTGCATGCGATTAAAGATTTGATGCAAAACTAAGCACCAGTCGTAAGATTTCGAATGCTATTTTCTAGTATTTTCGCTTTTCAGAAAACAATGGATTGAAAATCTCTCTGGCCTATTGTAGATAATAGTATTAATTCTAATAGATACAATTCTATACCAAATTTTATTAACATCTGTCTTTTCGGATGTCTTGTCGACAAAGAGCGTGACTAACACAGACAATAAATTGTCCGCGTGCAATAACTGCCTCTGGACTCGCACGCAACTTTCTCGCGCAGCCAGAATTTGGCTCAAGGAGGGGATAGAGTTTCACGCGTAGGGGCAGTTATTGCATGCGGACCTTCAATTGCTGAAACTGCAAATATATATGATTTTTGGAAAAATAGTTTGAAAAGAGACAACATAGAATTTCAGAAAATTCTCTTGAAAGTTGTCTGTTGTGCTTCAAAGTAAAAAGAAGAAAATCAATGAATTTCAAATGTATTGTTTATGTAAAAAAAAGAAACTTGAAGATAAATTAAAAGTTTTGTCAGTACAGTCAACTCTATGAATAGTGCCACTAAAACTCTACGAATAGTGCCGCTTTTCCTTTGTTCTCACTCGAGCGTTCTTTCTTTCCTTTTTGTGCAAATTTTTGCAAATCTACGGCACTGTTCGTAGACTGTTTTGAAATTTGTTTATCAATGCAAAATTTACTGACAAATTTTTTATTTGTCATTGAATCCATTTTTTAAAAATTGTAAATTGCAAGTCGGGTTGCCTTTAACTCGGAAAATTTTTTACAGTTCGATTTTATTTCTTATTTCTAGAACTAACTTTTTTGTAGATTCAATTTTTCGTAACAATTGTAATTCAGCAGAAATGTGTACACTCGAAACTTTAAAAACACTGAAAAATGTCCAGAATACGCGAAAAAGTCAACGAGAACTCAAAAAAAGACAAAAACTGATCATTATAATTTAAAAACACTTTGAAAAGTCAAAATCACTTTAAAAAGGCGAAAACACTTTAAAAAGGCGAAAACACTTTAAAAAGGCGAAAACACTTTTAAAAAGACAAAAACTCTTTAAAAAGTCATCGAAATTGATTCGATATCAAGAACAAATCAAAATGCACATTGTTTTTAAAACAATAACTCAATTCTACGATCAAATCACCACAAATTTGAACACAAAATATAAAAAGCATGAAGGTATTCCCAATGTTGAAAAATCACTGAACCTGACAAAAAGTTATTACTCTTTAGAATTAATTTTTTGCTTATCTAATTACTGTATATTTTAAAAATTATTTATCTATTTAAATCTCTCTAATCGCATTATCATAAATTATAATTTTATAAATGAATGCAGAAATCTGTTTAAACTTTTCTATAAATATGAATTTACGTTTATATAAAACAAATCAAAAACATTGTAATTTAAAAATTAAATTTTAACCGATTAGTAAACATGAGCTTTCTATTCAATTGAATTTTATAAACATTTGTCATATCGGTTAAAAGACTTCATTTTCTGAAAAGTCTTTATTCTAACAGAAATCTGAAACTCAGAAAAAATTTAATCAACTCTGATTCCAATTGAACCTATTGTTGGCTCAAATTGAACAAAATTTTTAACTCAAATTGAACACACTTTTTACACGAACTGAACATATTCTTGCCTCAAATTGAACCTATTTTTGGCTCAAATTGAACGTATTCTTGACTTAAATTGAACCTATTTTTCACTCCAACGGAACCAAATTGAATTTATTTTTGGATCAAATTGAACCTATTCTCAACTTAGATTGAACCTACTTTTGATTCAAATTGAACATATTCTTATCTCAAATTGTACCCATTTTAACCCTAATTGAGCCTATTTTTAACTCTAATTGAACCTAATTTTTGACCCTAATTGACTCAAATTAACCCTATTTTTGGCTTAAATTGAACTTTTGAATTGAATCTTTGACTCTAATTGAACCTATTCTTGACTCAAATTGTACCTATTCTTGACTCCAATTCAACTTATTCTTCTTTCAAATTGAATCTATTCTTGACTCAAATTGTACCTATTTTTGACTCCAATTCAACTTATTCTTCTTTCAAATTGAATCTATTCTTGACTTAAAGTGGACCTAATTTTTGAGTCGAATTGAACCTATTCTTCTCTCAAATTGAACCTATTTTTGACTCAAATGAAACCTTTCTGACTCAAATTGATCCTCTTTTAACTCAAATTGAACCTATTACTCAAATTTAATACTTTTTTTAAACATAACTCAAATTAATGTAAAGTATAAATTAGTTTATCAAAAGTAAGCAAAAATCAGTGTCAAATTGACCCCAAATCGAATCAAATTGAAAACATGTAGACTCAATTTAAGCGTCAACGATTTTTGGTATTATTTTCCGCATTACTGAAATTTTTACTTTATGATTAATTTAATTTTTATCGCTTTGCATTATAAAATTATTTCGCCGCTGCCTCTGTTTTAAGATTTTTGAATTAAGGTCCCATTGACCTCTGATTTTGAGGTTATGTTCGAAGAAAGTAAAAAACCTCTATTCGGCATTTTATTTTGCGATTTTTCGAAAAAACCAAATAACCCCTATCAAATTGACCTCCAATTTTGAGGTTTTGTTCGACCTACAAATGACCTCTAATCTTGAGGTCACAATTGAACCAAAAAAACCTCTATTCGGCGTTTTATTTTGCGATTTTTCGAAATCCAATTTTGAGGTTACGTTCGACCTACAAATGACCTCTAATCTTGAGGTCACAACTGACCTCTAATTGGCCTCAAATTTCAAGGTCATGTTTAAAAAAAATCAAATAATCTAAAATCGACCTCCTATTTTCAGGTTGTTTGGAATAACGAAATGTCCTCTAATTTTGAGGTTATGTTCGACCTCTAATTGACCTCTTATTTTCAGCTCACGTTCGATAAACTCAAATCCAACTTAATCTCAAATTTAGAAAATTTCAAAAAATCAAAAAATCCCTTCTCAAAGACAAAAAATACTTTTAGCCCCCGCATTTAGGGGGCAAGGCCCCCAGACTTATTATAATCTCAATTTTCACTAAATTGGTTAATTTTACGCACTTTGAACATAAAATTTGTAAATTCGTCTTTTTTCATAATACACTGATTCAAAAAGTTGCTTTCTTGTTTTCGATAAAACATGAAAAATTCGATTTGGACCAATATTGAAATTAATGTTTCTTGCAAGTGGTTTACGAAGCATAAACTCAAACGCGTCTGGCCTGGAGTTCAAATAAACGGCTGGACGTTAACGATCTACCTAACGTGATGAATTCAATTTGCAATCCGACTCGACAGTGAAAAGTGTTCATTGAACGAACGAAATGTCAAAACATTTAGGAAAACGTCGAGTCAATTTCGAAACCCAACCATTGCCCACTTAATTCCTGTCGATATTTTTCTCCCCAAGTGGACTGCTTACAATAACCCCCACCTTTCAAATCCGAATCCAATTTTTCAATTCTCTTTCACTAAAAAAAGTTTTTTTAAAAAAAATCTAAATTCAAATTAAATTAGATTAATTAAATTATTTTATTTTTATTTGTTATATTATATTACATTGTTATATTTATATTTCTTTTTTTATTTTATTCTTAGTTTACGTATTTTTATTTTTTTTTATTTTATTCTTATTTCTTATATTATTTATTTACATTTATTTTTTTACTTTATTCTTATTTTATTTATTTATATTTTTCATTTTTTTATTTCACTTCTGTTTTATTTATTTATTTATTAAAGTATAGAGTTCCTAGGGCTTGTAAGCTCTTTAAGCCCCAGTTTTATTGTTTCATTTTTATTTTACATACTTATTGTTTTTATATTTAGTATAACAAAATATTAAATAGTAAGAGTATAATTATTATATTTTTTATTGTCAAACTAAAACCCGCTAATTAGTGAAACGTTCTTTGACACATTTCTTTTGCACAAAATGCAGTATGCAATTGAGGGCCCGCATGCAATAACAGCCTCTGTGCTCAAACTCAACTTTCTAGCTCAACCAGAATCTGGCTCAGGGAGGGGATAATAGTTCATTTAAAATTAAAAAAGTAAACGCTACCGAAGTTTTTGGTTTCGTAATTTTTACTGAATCGACTTAGTTGTATTTTTTTAAAAAAAATGCAATCGAGGGCCTGCGTGCAATAACTACCTCTGTGCTCAAACGCAACTTTCTTGCGCAGCCAGAATCCACCTCAAGGAGGGGATAACAAAAGGAAGGGTTATTTAAAATTAAAAAATTAAACGCTACAAAAGTTTATGGTTTCGTAAATTTTACTGAATCAATTTAGTTTTTTTTAAACAAAAAAAACTTTTTTTATAACAAAAAAAACTTTTTTATAGTAAAACAACTTTTTTATAACAAAACAACTTCTTTATAACAAAACAACTTTTTTATAAAAAAAACTTTTTTTATAACAAAAGAAACTTTTTTTTTAAACGAAAATGAAACTTTTTTTTGTAACGAACCTATAAGGAATACTTGAGTGCGATTCATAAGCAACAGAAGACCAGTGTACACGGAATTGTTGTCTCC
>WNHD01007465.1:0-12568 GCA_011057455.1 Ganaspis sp. Gsp50 | reverse complement strand
ATCTGTTTCCGTTCCAGAGATATTACCGAAAAAGTAATAGTATGTTTTTTAATCGAGTCTCGCGTAAGCGTCCAGATAATTTTGGACGGTAGTGTAAATGCATGCACATGCTTTCAATATATATCTATTCTAGAATAGCGTGATGATTTATCTCAAATGTTGCTCTATTAATTTTTTATTCATATTTCTATTTATTTATTATTCATATTAGTCATACCTCCCTTTATTCTCTTTTATTTCCATTTAACCTATACCTCTTTTTCTAGGATTTTAATTGGTTTAGTTTTTAAAGATTTATTATTTTATTGTTATTTATTTTTATGTTGTTTATTTATTATTATTTATTATTAATTTTGTTGAGGTTTTTCTTAATTTAGTTTTTACAAATGTTTTAACATATTTTTTTATTTTTGTTTAAATCTTCTTAATTTCTATTTTTTAAAGTTTTTTGTAATTTGATATTTTATTGTTATATATTTTTATATTGTCTATTTATTATTAATTCTTTTGAATTTTTTCTTAATTTAATTTTTAAAAATGTTTTAACATTATATTTTATTTTTGTTCAAATCTTCTCAATTTCTATTTTTCATCCTCATACAATAAATTGCAAAAAATTTTACTACATTTATATTTCCAAACTAACCCAAAAATTAAGAAATCTCATTTACATTGCATTCATTATTCTATTTAGAGTCGTTAAAAATTGATTAATTTTTTTAATTTGCAGCTTTAATATACATACATATATATTTAAGTTTATATTTATATATCTTTTTCAATAAAAAATTTATTTCAAAACCTTAAAAAATTGCTCTAAACAGTGAATAATCCGTGAAAAAGCCTTGAATTTTTTCTGCACCTTTTAGTGGCCACCCTGTATAAAGA
This sequence comes from Ganaspis sp. Gsp50, assembly GCA_011057455.1. Taxonomy (NCBI): domain Eukaryota; kingdom Metazoa; phylum Arthropoda; class Insecta; order Hymenoptera; family Figitidae; genus Ganaspis; species Ganaspis sp. Gsp50. The sequence continues at coordinate 11,680 of WNHD01007465.1, read as the reverse complement.
ACATTTTTTTGGCTTTACAGAGACATCATCATGTCGGAATATTTCGGAAACACTGTTTGAGTACTACGTAAAAAGTGATAAATTAATTAAAATCATCGAACATGAAAAGAAAGGTTCACAGCCGCCAAATTATCCAGTATTGATGAACAATGTAAAAATCAGTCCGGAAATTGCAGTATCTTTCGCGAAAATTTTACAGCAGGGTGATTCACCGTTGGCTGATATCAATTGTTACGAATGTTTTCGCTAGTGCTTTTATTTCACATGTATAATACTTTATTCTTTATTTTCTATTTGTCTTACTTACTAATTTCATTTTCAGGTTGTAGACATTTTCTTGGAGAATAATTTGGTGAAGGAATCTACGGACCTTTTATTGGACGCTTTGAAAAATAATCTCTCCAGCCAGGGAGCATTGCAAACTCGTCTTCTAGAAATAAATTTGAAGTTAGCACCGCAAGTTGCAGATAACATCCTAAACAGTCAAGTGCTCACTCATTACGACAGAGCTTACGTTGCTCAATTATGCGAAGAGACTGGATTATTGGGAAGTGCTTTAGAAAATCACACTAATTTAAATGATATTAAAAGAATAGTTGCGAATACCCACTTACTATCACCTAACTGGCTTTTTGGATTCTGTGCGTTTAAATCGCGACAATGCATCATGAAAAACTAACAAGAGAGGCCCTTGTTGGTAAGAATAGTATTTTAATTTTAAATTGAATTGTCTGCAGTAATTAATGTAAATGTATTTTATTCTTCAACGTTAGTTTGATAAATATTAAAGTATTGAATAGTGTAGGCTATTTTCACGTTTAGTAGTTTTGTAGACCTTTTTATTAACTTTTATGTATATGTATATGATTTTTATTGTATTTTATTTTCTGAAAATATGGTTTCATATTTGTCCAAAAATTTTAATTTTGGGAAAAATAGCACTTTCAAACCTTTCTTTGTTTTGAAAATTATTAAATTACTCTTTATGCTAATTGAAAGTATTATTTTTTTTTATTTTTTTTTTGCGAGGGTCATTGAGTGGAATCTGCTTACAGATACCTTGTAGCCCGCACTACAAGGTTATGTCGGGTTGGGTTAACTGTCGCACTACTGACAGCCCGACCGACTAAACCACTCACCATATTTCTTTGTGACCCTGTATCCACCTCCGGAACTACCTTTAGGCATTTGCCTTCAGAGGTGGCGTCCCTTATCGTCGCCGGTGCGACGGTCTCCTTCCGCGGTATTTTACGTTTACGCCTGGTCGTGCATCTACCAGAGACTTAAGCCTCCGACGGATCCAGGACAAAGCGTACTGTTAAGGTCGTGCCGGAATCCTGGACATTCTCATGTGGCCCTGAATGCACTATTGCGTAATGGATCCGCCGAGGACTTCGGTCCTCGGCGGGTCCAGGACACGAAACACAATCATCTAAGACACTTTGAGAAAGTCCATGGATTCCTCAATTTACCCTACCGGCGGTTGAGCGCCTCTGCCTTCTTCGCCGCTTCCAGAGCCTTCCGGAAAGCGGCACATTTTCCACTGCCTGAGACGTGGTCACAGGCCGCTCCTTCTGTTTCGCTGCACAAAAAGCAGCGCATACTTGCATTACAATTGACAGCACTGTGGCCAACTCCTCCGCATTTAAAGCATGCGGAGGATCTGTCCACCACGCTGCACTGTACTGCCTCGTGCCCGAAATCTAGGCACCTATGACACCTGATTACCGCAACACGTCTCCTTACGCAGCAACTCAGGAAGCCAACCTTGACGTCGCCAAGACCCTCCAGAGTTGATGCTTCTCGGCGCGTTGCGGTTACCAACGCCAGTTTCAGTCCTCTTTTGTTCTCATTGAAAAGCTGCACCTTCCTGTTTTCTTTTGCAGTCCCTAGAGTCTTCTCCAGAGCTGCCATGACTTCTTCTACTTCGGTTAAACTGTCCAAGTCTCGGATTTCCAGAATTACCCTCTGGTCCTCCGGCACCTGGACAGTTGCCATCGCTCTGACTACCTGTGTCACCTTCGCAGTAAACGCCTCCCTGTTGGAATCTCCACCTAACCTTAAGAGGAGATCTCCTTTCTGCATCTGCCTAACCGCTGTAACTTTGGTCTGGCACAACTCCGGATCAACTTCCTTTCGGAGTTTTCCAAGTACAGACGCGTACTTCTGTCCCTTGGAAACCCGAATGAGCATCGTAGATGTTCGCGGTTGATCCGGGGTTGTGCTTTTCTTCATTTTCGCTTTTTTCTTTTCCTTTTTTTTTCTTTCTTCTTGTTATGTACTGGGCTTAAGCTTGTCCTTACGAATGAACCTTTAATGCTACGTATGCTATGCGCAGGCCTAGAGATAGCCAGTCTCCCTGCAGATATGAATCTGTGCACAAGTATATTGTATCTTATTGTATTTAATTATTAATAAAGACATTACAATGGCGACGAGGAGAATAACGGAATAAGCCAAAGGGGCGGTTAAGTTGAAAAAGAAGAGTGTAGAGTGCTATTTGTATACAGAAAAAGAGATTTTGTAAAGGACAGTGAAAATGAATCAGGATCAGTTACAAAGTGAACTCAATAAACTTCAAGCGGAGAAAGCTAAATTAGAGTCATGAAGTAAGCAGCTAGAGGCAGTGTCTAAAGATTTACAAGTTCAAAGGGAGGTTGTAAATAAAGAAGGACAATTAGTCAACCAAAATAGGTTAGCGTTGGAGGCTTTGGGAAATCAAAAAGGCAAGATGGCGACGAATATAGGAGTGATCAATGAATATTCTAGAAACGAGAATTGGACCATGTGGAAGGAACGCTTGGAACAATATTTCCTGACCAATGACATTGAAATGGACAAGAAAGCAGCCTTATTTTTAACACTTATAGGAAGTGAAGGCTATGCAATTATTAGAAATTTATGTTCACCAGATTTGCCGAGTACAAAATCGTATCAAGAACTATCAACAATCATGAAAAATCACATGGAACCAGCTCCTAACGAGATGCTGGAAAGATTTAAATTTAAGCAATGTCGACAAAGAGACGGTGAAGATATCAAGTCTTTTGTAGAAAATTTGAAAAAGGCGTCGATCCACTGTAATTTTGGAGCAAATCAAAAGGAGAACATGAGGGATCAGTTTGTCTGGGGACTGAATACGGAGGCTCTGCAAAAACGTTTGCTGCGAGAAAAGGATCTCACATTTGACAAGGCGGTGGAAATGGCGTCAACCTTTGAAGAGGCTAATAAAGGAACTACGGGTGCATTGGATGTAAAAGGTGAATCATCAAAGGTCAATTTCATCAGAAACAGAGAGTCTGCAAATGGTAAGAATAGTAATAATCAAAATACGAAAAAGAATGTAAGTAATAAAAAGTGTTTTTGTTGCGGAAAACCTAATCATTATTCGTCAGAGTGTTATTTTAAGTCATGTGAATGTAATATCTGTCATAAAAAAGGTCATTTGGCGGCAGTTTGTAAATTAAAAAGAGAGTCAGCAAATGGTTTTGACGGTAATAAAAATTCAAAGCATGATTATAAAAAAAATTTTAAGGTTAGTTCAAAACAGAATTATTTAGAGGAAACGGATTGGTCTAATGACTTTGATAAATTGTATTCAATTAGAGAGGAAGTGATGAATGTGATTAATAGTGTTAAACCGTATGAAATTGTGTTAAAAATACAAGGCGTAGAATTTCCATTTGAAATTGATACCGGGTCACCAATTACGGCTTTTTCCAAACAATATTTTGATAAATCAGAATTGAAATTAATAAACTTAAATAAAACCAATAGAGTTTTTCAAAGTTATGCAGGGGATCCGATTGTGCCTGTTGGAAAAATTGAGGTAAATGTAAGTTTTAAAAATGATAATAAGAAATTGGATTTATTCATTTTGCCGGGAAAAGGGTTGCCAATCATAGGACGGGACTGGATATCAGTTTTTAAATTAATCGAGAACGTGGATGATAGGAAAATTAAAAAGATTGAAACTGATAATAATTCAGGATTGGAGTCTATGCTTGACGAGTTCGAGGAAGTTTTTTCAAAAGGAATGGGTTCTTTTAATAAAGGAAAATTTAAGCTACATCTTAAAGAAAATTCTGAACCAGTGTTTCATAGACCGCGTCCGGTACCATATGCATTACGTGACAAAATAGAAAAAGAATTAGATAGATTAGTTTCCGAAGATGTAATTTTTCCGGTAGAAAGTAGTGACTGGGCTTCGCCCATTGTTCCTATAGTGAAGAAAAATGGTCAACTAAGAATTTGCGGGGACTATAAGGTATCGTTGAATCCAAATTTAATAATAGACAGATATCCTGTTCCTAGGATACAAGATTTATTAGCTTCATTAAAACCAAGTGTAGTATTTAGTAAGCTGGATTTGTCGCATGCGTATCAACAGCTGGAGTTAGAAAAAGACTCACAATTATTAACTAGGATAAGCACTCATAAAGGATTGTTTGCTTTTAAACGATTGACATTTGGGGTCGCATCGGCACCCGGCATTTTTCAAAGGGAAGTAGAAACGCTTGTTGCAGATATAGAAGGAGTTGCATCTTTCTTTGATGATTTTTTAATTACGGGTCCAACATGTGAAGTGCATAATGAAAGATTGAGAATGGTTTTATCGCGGTTAAAAGCAGTAGGGCTAAAACTGGAAAAATCGAAATGTGAATTCGGAAAAAGTTCAGTTTCTTTTTTAGGATTTGAGCTGTCTAAAAAAGGCTTGCAAGTATCGGAAAGTAAGATAGAGGCTATTAAGAAAATGCCAAGGCCAACGAATGTCAAAGAATTGCAAACTTTTTTAGGTTCGGTTAATTATCATTCAAAATTCGTTAGGGGGTTTGCAGAAAAGTTAAGTCCATTATACGAGTTATTAAAAAAGAATTCTAAGTGGAATTGGTCCAAAAAATGTGAGAGTGCTTTTGAATCTATAAAAGAAAGTCTAACCTCCTGCGAGGTTCTAATGCACTACGATGCAAGTCTACCTATCAAGATAACGACGGACTCTTCGCCACATGGGGTGGGGGCCGTTTTGTCGCATGTTTTAGAGGGAAATAAAGAAAGACCGATCGCGTACGCTTCGAAAAAATTAACGAAAGCGGAGGAAGGGTACTCGCAATTAGACCGGGAAGCATTGGGTTTAGTATTCGGAGTTAAATCGTTTCACCAGTATGTCTATGGTAGACAATTTATACTGGAGACGGACCACAAACCTCTGACTTTTATTTTTGGAGAGAAAAAGGGATTGCCTCAGATGGCAACAGCGAGAGTACAACGCTGGGCCGTGTTTCTATCAGGTTATGATTACAAAATTAAGTTTATATCTGGTAGAGATAATTCTAGAGCGGATTGTTTATCTCGTTTGCCAATGAGTAACGACATCGTAGAAAGCACTGAAGAATGGGATGATTATTCTTATTTGAATTTTATAACAGAAAACATTGACGTTTTATCGGCGGAAGTGGTGCGCGAAGAGACAGAGAAAGATAAAGAATTACAAGTTGTTAAGGGTTATATCATGGAAGGTTGGACAAATAAAGTTTCTGACGATATTAGAATTTACGCGAATAAAAGTAGAGAGTTGTCTTTGGAAAACGGGTGCATCATGTGGGGACACAGAATTATAATTCCTAAATCTTTGAGAAGGGGTTTAATGTCGGAGTTAAATAGCTCGCAGATGGGAATTGTCAAAACAAAATGTTTGGCAAGGTCGTACATTTGGTGGCCAGGTATCGATAGGGACATCGAACTGATTAGTAAAACGTGCGAATTATGTTTAACGCATGCAAAAAACCCACCCAAAGCGACTTTACATTCATGGGAATGGCCAGCTGGTCCAAACCATCGAATATATGCGGATTTTTTAGGTCCTGTGGCGGGAGAAATGTTTTTGATCATCGTTGACGCTTATTCTAAATGGGTAAGAAAATAAAAAATATTACTGCCGAGTCACCGATCAGAGCATTTAAAGAATATTTCTGTACTTGGGGCTTACCTTTTAAATTAGTGACGGACAATGGGCCGACTTTCACGTCTTATGAGTTTAAAGATTTTATAAAACAGAATGGTATTCGTCACATATTAGTTCCACCGTATCACCCAGCATCAAATGGAGCCGCAGAAAATGCTGTTAAGTCATTTAAGTCAAAATTAGAATTGCTTAGATTAGAATCGGATAGTCAAGATGCGCTTGTCAAATATCTATATTATTGGAGATCAACTCCACATTGTTCGACGGGAGTTACTCCAGCGGAGCTTCAATGTAACAGGAAATTTCGAACGAGATTTGATCTTTTAAAGGCTGAAGCGAGAGAGAGAGTTGTGTTTAATCAAGAAAAACAGAAAGAATTTTTTAGGGGAAATAGAGAAGTTCAATTTAAAAATGACGAAATTGTTATGGCAAAAGATTATAGGGCAGATAATTGGCAAAAAACTCAAATTCATAAACAGTTGGTTCCAGTTACATATCAGGTAAAAACAGAAGATAACAAAATTTGGAAGAGGCATGTCGATCAACTTCGGTCCTGTAATCTTTCACCTTTTGAAGGGGAAAATGAAAACGAGAATTTTGAGAATAGTTCAAAAGCATTTTTATTTAAAGAAACTGATGTAAATGAAAATAGTAGTAATTCGGAGAATGCGGAGAATACGAAAGCTCAAAGTGTCGTAGAAAAAAATGCTGTTGATGTTAAAGAATCAAAATCAGGTGTTAATGTGAGAAGGTCCGAAAGGATTAAAAAACCGAGAATAATAATGGATTTGTAATTAGTATGTTTCGAAATTTAACGGGGAGGATTGTTATGTACTGGGCTTAAGCTTGTCCTTATGAATGAACCTTTAATGCTACGTATGCTATGCGCAGGCCTAGAGATAGCCAGTCTCCCTGCAGATATGAATCTGTGCACAAGTATATTGAATCTTATTGTATTTAATTATTAATAAAGACATTACACTTCTTTTGAGGAGTTTTTACTTTCTCGGCATACGACCCCTCTTTTCTAACTTTTCTTGAGTCCTCCTCTGGATTGCTGAGGGGCCTTTTCTCCTTTTCTTGTTTCCATCACAACTTGCCTAATGGTGTCGGCTGTTTGCTGCTTTTTTTTTCCTTCCTGTACTTATGGGAGTCCTCTGCGTAGTCTAGACCCCTATAGTGTTTTTCGTCCACTTTGTCAGCTTCAAGATGCTTCTTTTCGAGGTCAAGTAAGTAAGCCTCAAACTCAAAAAAAGTCTTCAACGGTTTGGTGGACGTTTGGCTGTTTCTTACAAGCTCGGAACATCTTCTGCAGTTCTGTCTGCATCATCTTGACGTAGTTTAACTCCTGTGCTCTCAGCTGCAAGCATTCGTTACGATCACTCTTGCAGCTGACAGAATCATCGTGCGAAATGTTGCTGTAGATACTTCTGCAACTTTGAACGGTTTTTCCGCTTGCTACGCTGGCAAGACTGTTCATACTGGCTGACCTTGATGGTGGTTTGTTCTCCACAAACAACTCAGGTGGCTTAAAAAACGATCGCTTTTCTTCCCTTGATGCATTGGATGCTCCGGAGGCCAGGAGGTCCACCTTCGGAGCACTGCGGTCATTGGATTTCGACGCCTGGGAGCCACTTGTCCACCCACAGCCGCCGTTACTGGAATACCCCCTCTAGAACGTAAATTGTTTTCTTGTCTCTCCATACTTTCATCTTGTTTTTTGGTCTGTATCCCTAGACCAGGGGCGGGCCAATATCAGGTACTACCACCTTGGCGAGGTGGACCTGAGGCCAGAGCTTCCGTTTGCCGTGGTCGTTATCGCATTGCTGCAAAGAGCATTGATGCAACGACCACGTTAAATTAAAGTGTTGTGAAGAATAAATCCTAGTAAATTTTTGTTCTGGAAATGTCTTTGTTTTTTAAATGAGTTTCATTAGCAGTATCTCGTAACCAAAAGCTTCTTCAACAGTTTATTTATCTTTATTCAGTAAAAAGAAAACAAAAATTAATTGTCTATTTAAATCCACATTTTATTGCTAATAGCTATTCCCAAACTTCGTTGCTTTCTATATTGTTGTATCTTTGTGACTGCCATCAGGGCTACCACAAGCAAATACTTGGTTTAATTATTTACATTATATTGTTTCGTACAGAACTGGGTTCGTAAAGAATACTATTTTTGAGACCTGCAGAAAAAAGAATAGTAAGCCTGTGCAAAAAATCAAATAATTGAATCGGGTTCAAGTCGAGTTCTCGAACGAAGGACGTTATCAAATAAATTCAAAAACTCAAAACTCTCGGAATATCCAAAAATGTTAATGATTTGAGTAAATTTGAAGACCCGAAAAGTTCGAATTAACCTATCCCGCCTCGAACCCATTCGATTAGACCCGATTTAAAGTATAAAAAGCTCGACCTGACTCGTTCGGATTTTTTGCACAGGCTTAATAAATAGTCATTTAGGTAAAGCAATGATAACGCTCGATTAATTATATATTATCACAACCTTTAATGTGTAAATTCCCGCTCCTGTGTATTTGATGTAAATTGAAAATGTTTCAATTTTTTTGCAGACCTCTTTGAGATCTTTAAATCACACGAAGGAGTTTTCTACTTTCTTGACCCGATCTTAATCGTCAGTGAAGATCAAGAGGTTTATTTCAAATACATTGAGTCTGCATGAAAAACAGGACACCTGATTGAAGTGGAACGTATTTGTCGTGAGAGCAACTGTTTTGATCCTGAGTGAGTAAAAAATTTTCTTGCAAATGCCAAAATGATCAATCCGCTACCACTGATCGTTTTATGTGATCGTTTCAACTTCGTCAACGATCTTGTGTTACACTTGTACAAGAATGATCAAGTAAAATACATTGAAACATACGTGCAAAAGGTAATAACTTTTAATTGATTTCCTACACAAAAAGTGTCCAATTTTAATTCTCTTAACATTTATGACATTTATGAGTCAAGTCTTGTTCAACATCCTTTGACGAAAAATGAGTTTTTTTTCTCAGTCTGAGGAAGACATGGAACAGGAGTTTTATTTCACATAATGTACTTTTATTGTTTTAAGATAATTTCACAGCGTTTAAATTCAGTAACAATCCTTATCTTATTCCCATTATTTTCTTCCAGAATCCTTCGCGAATGCCAATAGTTATTGATGCTGTATTGGACTTTCACTGTTCGGAAGATGTAGTCAACAAACTGCTCTCGATCATTTCTTTGCAATTTTCCATAGAGGAATTGATAGCAGAGGTAAAGAAACGCACTAGTTTAAAATTACTGCTGCCATGGGTCGAATCGCGGATTAACAAAGGTGGTGATGATCTAGCAACTCGTAATGCTCTCGCCGAAATCAGAGAAGACCAAGTTCAAAGTCTTGGAGAAGCCAAGTAAGTGCTTCTCTTGTTCTTTTTACAAAAAAATGGCACACGTGTTTGTGGGTAATGTTCATAGATTTGTTAATGAAATAACAAATTTGTTGCCAAAAGTGCATAAAAATAACCAAGATCCCTATCCTACCTTGTGATATAACTATTTTACATAGAATAATTAAATGCTCTATTCTAAAGTAATGTTTGCATGGAAACTGTACGTAATTTGAATTTATAGTCATAGCGTCATTTTTGTTCTATTTCCAATCAAGTTTGTTGAAAAATAACATAGAATTTGGTGGATTAAATTCTATAAAATTAGAATTTTACTTTACTCTGAAATTTTGTTTGAATCTTTAAATTAGAATTTACTTATATCAGGGATGGGAACGGAAGCGGAACAAGGTTAAAATTTAATTTTGTTCCGTTCCGAGTCTTTTGTTTCGTTCCAAAGCACGAAACAAAAAAAGCTCCATTTTCGTTCTGTGCCAACTTTTAATATCTCTTATTTTAAAAAAAACAAGCAGAAAATTGTAAAGAACGGAAATGTTTTTGTACTTTGGCACGGAACGAAAATAGTATCTGTTTTTGCTTTAAAATTAAGTACCAATCTTAGTTTAGATTAGACTAGATTGATTATGGTAGAATTTAAACAAGAAAATCCAGTAGTTTACAAGATTATTAACAATTAACTTTGTTTAAATTTTTTTAAAAAAAATCGGTTTGTATAGATCTCTCCGACATTTCATAGCGATTAAATCAAGCCATTAAAATTAAAAATCTAATAATATTTACGACCTGTAGGAAGTTTTGAAGCAGCGCATGTCACTTTTCCCCCAATTTGAAGATTAGCGTACAGAGTAAAAACAGCATTTTTCGGACCCCTGTATCTTAACAACCCGTCATTTTCGTAATGTTTTTTTACAGATTTCATAGAGGTCCACTAACATTACAATTTAAAAGTAATTTCACAAAAATCGGAAGATATAAAATTTTCGGCGGTAACACTTGGCAAATTTTCACCTATATTCGGAACAAGATAAATCCAGAAGAAATGGGAATCAAGGTTCAGGGCATTAGAGAGACTAAAGCGGGTAACCTTTTGGTAGATGTTGGTGCAACAGCTGAGTAGAGACAACTATTTGGTGCAGCCTTGCAGAGGATCGTTGGAGATAACTGCATAGTGAGGACAATGACACCAAAAGCTTGGATAGATATCAAAGACATTGATGATGCTACAGAAGTTGAGAACATAAGAAGTGCTTTAACGAGTGTTATAGGTACAAATAGTTGCTCTGACGCAAAAATTAATTTATCAATGAGAAACAACAGGGGTTCCAGAATTGCATATTGCCTTTTGGAGGAGCACTTATCTAGAAAATTAGAAGAAGAGGGACATATTAAAATAGGATGGGTGAACTGCCGGGTCAGATGCAATACACGACCAGTAAGGTGTTTCAGGTGTCTCGGTTATGGACATCTCAGAATAGAGTGTAAGGCGCAGGATAGAAGTCAGCTATGTTGGCGCTGTGGAAAGAGTGATCACAAATCAGCTGATTGCAAATGCAAACCTTTCTGTGCTTTTTGCGCAAAATTAGAAGGGGACCAAGATACTGAACACACCAGGCTCTTACAATTGTCTCAATTATAGAAAGGCCCTCGAAAACCAGAAAGTCCCAAGAAGATAATTTTGCAGATAAACCTGCAACGTAATTTCAGTGCTCAACTTCTTTTGCACAAATTTGCAGATGAAAAGAAAGCTAGTTTGGTTATAGCCAGCGAACATTATTCCTCTGAACCTGTCTGGATTGTGGATAAGACAGGGACAGCTGCAATATGGATCCGAGATATGTCAATAAAGAAAGCATTCCGTCACGGTTCGGGTGTTGGATTTGTTTGGATAGAGGCCTCTGAAGTCACATATTATGTGATCCAAGAGGATTACTGGTTACTGAAATGGTAGCTAGATTGGATTTGTCGATCAGCCATACCGGTACTGTTAGCACATTTAGAAGAAGAGACTGTAGGGAATCTATACTCGACATTACCCTGACGACACAGTCTCTTGTGAAGAAGGTCAGAAACAGGCGAGTTATGGAGGATTACCTCGGCAGCGACCATCAGTGCATCGCATTTGAAGTGTTCGACTCAACAGTCTCCTTTCCCTTTAAATGCCAACTTAATCTGAAAAAAGGATGGAATATTAGAAAACTAGACAGGAATAAATTAAATTCCATGCTGAATCTAATCACGATTCCTAAAACAAAAGAAGACATATATAGAGTTGTAAAAGCTGAAGCAGAAGATCTTACGAGGAAGACTATGAAGATCATCTCAA
>WNHD01007463.1:0-17780 GCA_011057455.1 Ganaspis sp. Gsp50 | reverse complement strand
TTCCGCGAATTTCAGAATTCCAGTGAAACCACGGTCGGCGCCCCACCCGTCGGCGGTCCGTTAATCGACGCGGGACGAGATACAGAACGACGCAAAGAAATACAATGTCGGCTCACGATTCCCTTTCACCCGCTTCATCTGTATCTCTCCTTTTTTTATTAAAATTTTTATTAGATTTGTGAGGATTACAATTTTTATTCCTCACAAATTTTAAAACTACCTAATTTTATTTTTTTTTACTATTTACAACCCGCGTATTCTATCTTCCAAGCATCAAAAGTGTTACAACATTCAATTTCTTGCTTGGCATGCAACTTTATTTTATGTGCAAAGAAAAGATGCAATAGTAGTATTAAAATTTAAAATACATAAAATTAAAATCAGGATAAATAATAAATAAATATTTTATAAATATAATAAATATATCTTGATGAATATGTTTCTCGTATCGTACTTACAGCTGATAAATTTACCACTTGAGAAACTGTAATAGTTATCATGGGCTGAAAAATAAAGAAAGCTGCATTTTATTCAACACCATAAAGTATATGCACTAGGGTGACCTAGAAAAATATTTTTTTTTATGCATTGCAAATGTAGAAAAATGTCCTCCCTTAGCAAGCTTGCACACAAGTTTTCAGAAATTTTGCTGCAAAATATGTCAACTTGAGATAATTTTCTGCTCACTTAATTTCTTTGAATGAAACGTAATTAAATTTGATTCAAATAACATTGTAAATCAAATGAAACAATTTTTTTATTTGTTAGAGATCGATTGATACAAAGAATTCTTTTATTCAATTTAAAGAAATAATTTTTTTTATATGACGAGCTATTAAATCGCGTCATCATATAACGTCCGTTTATTAGCTTTAGTAGTGATAAAAGTGTTTAAATAAAGTAATTCAGATTTGTGTACTATGGTCTGCAAAGTGCCTTAAAATTATTGAATCAATTTCAGTGTGTTTTTTGTCTAAGCTTTTAGCAGATATGGATGATTCTCCTAGTAATGGTCATTTTTAGTCTTAATCAAACTAATAGTATATCCTAAATTCGTTTACTTCTTGGGAACTTTTTTTTAAGACACGTCACATTTCGAAAAAACGCCATAAAGTTGACGACATAAGTTCTTTTTAATAAATTTTCGTAAGAGTTAATTTAACTTTCATTAATGTTGTAAATAAAACTAATTCCTGCTCCTGGGATAGACCTCTTGGCTCCCGGAGCATCCAATGCAACCAGAGATGCTAAGCGGTCTTTCTTAAAAAGTTTTGATATCATTTTACAAAGGTAGAAATAGTTTATTGGAAAAAAGTTGAATAAAAACACAAGAGCTTAATTAATATGTGTACGTCCGTCTGAAAAAGGTCTATTTTGTCGGTTTTATTTTAGGGGACATTCGCAATTTTCTAAAAAAATACCAAATTTTCAATTTTTTTCTTTCGCTAAAATAAAAAATACAGAATGTGTCCTTTCGAATCATGTGTTTATCATAACTTTGTCGTAACTAGAAAAAAAGTTAAAATCTTATTCTTAATTTTTAATATATAAGGGAGCTAATAATGAACTGGACCTTTAAACTCGTTTTTCTCAGAATTAGGTTTTCGACACTTCTAATTTTCAAACCCAATTTGTCCAATTTTTCATGCGGACATACACATATATTTAAAATAGCTACCAAATTGTTTTAGTGTTTCCAGTCTTGTTTTAAATGTGTTGCATTCAATGAAATAATTTATTTAATTTTACAAAACTCAACTAAACGAATCATTTGTTGAATGAAATGAAACATTTGGTTGTCCGTATAGCAAAGATAGAATTTGTTTGATTCAAGCAAAATTTGTTCAATTTAAATAAATGTTTCTCTCAATATTTATGACTATCTTCTGGCTGTGGCTACACGACTCTTCCATCTATAGATGGAATCAATTGATTACAAACTGTTTATAAAATGAATTTATCTTACTCTCATTTCTTATCCAGTACAAAGACTCTTCGTTTACATTAAACACACCTGAAATAAGAAAATAGATTAATTCGGTTTCTCATAAGTGTAGAAAAGCATAATAACCAATTATGATAATTATAATTTTTCTCAAATTTTATTTATATTTAATCTTTTGTATTCAGATTTTCATGTGTTTGAAAGTTATTTAGTTTACAAAATATTTTGAGTGTACTTCCGAAATGCCCACCCCTGAGATTTTGATGGTAGGGGAGAAATGCTTAAGACGAACTCCCATCCATATTAAGCAACAAAATATTATGCACTTTTATTATTGTTTGTCATCCCCTTTAAATAATTCTTTAGATAAAAAATATATAAATTATTTAAAAGACAATTAAATAAATTATTGCGCTTTGCCGCAAGAAACTTGGGGTTACTTTATGATTTCAACAGTCATGACTATTCGGATGTTAGACGACAGCTTAATATTCCTACGTTGGCCCGTGAGAGTTGCTAAACTTCTATCGGGCGGATGTCGGAAAGGGAAATGCCTCCTAGATAGTAGGTGGTACCGGTGAAATGAATTATACGGCGCGGATCAAAACCAGATAGGGGAGGTACCATGAAAAATCAACCAAAAAAATGATGAGTTCGAAGAAAGAGTTTGAATTTACGGTGCAGGGGGGCTGTGAGTGAGCAAGCGAGCTCCTAGGTGTCGAAATCCAATGACCGCAGTGTTCCCAGGGTGGACCTCTTGGCCCCCGGAGCATCCAATGCCCCAAGAGAAGGAGGGCGGCAGTTTTTAAATCCATCAAAGCATTCAGAGACAGACAAGTCGGGCCAGAGGTTCGACCGGGGTCTGCAAAACACGGAAATTGGGCGCAAGGAGTCAAAAATTGAACGCAAGGAACCAAAATTGAACGCGTTACGTATGTCTATAACAATCAACGAGCAGAAGCTCATCTTTTTTCCTGGTCCCAATTTGTTTTTCCATTCTCTGGCTATGTTCACTACCGCCTGAATGGCGTCAACTGTGGACCAGCCTTTTCGGAAACCAAATTGGTAATCAGATAGACTATTCTCACCGGTTAAGTGATTTTGCAGTCTTTGCAGAACCATGTCCTCTAGAAGTTTGCTCATCGTACCTAACAGGCATATAGGCCTCTATAATGAGACTTTATCTAGAGGTTTGTCATCTTTCCTTAGGAGGACTAGCCTCTGTCGTTTCCAGTCACAGAAAAACTTTTTAGAGAAAGATTGAAGCTCTCTAGCAAAATCTGAGGTGAAGTAACGATCTCCTGTTTTAGGATCTTGTTACTTATCTCATCGATTCCAGCCGACTTGCCTGACTTCAATCTTTTTCTTGCAGCTTCTAGTTCTGCAAGAGTGAAGAGTTCACCCTCACCGACTTTACAGGAACTCCAGTCCATCCTAAGCCATGGTACCGCAGGAGGAAACAGATCTTTTATTATTGTTCTGACACAATCGAGATTGTCCAGGCCGGGGTTTTTTTGCCTCGTAACTAATTTCTTAGTAACGATTGTAAAGATCAGACCTCATGGGTCCTTATCGACTTCCACGATTCACGAAGTATATTTCTTTCTTGCTTTGAAGCATGATTTTTACAAGGAGGCCAGCTCAGCTGACCTACTAGGAGCACTTCTTGGGAACAGTACTTTTACGACGCGGCATTGACGCGTCGCATGCGGCGACAATCATAGTTCTCGCCGCAAGCACCGTTTCTTCCATACCGTTCGGCCGTTTGACCCATTCTAACTTTTCAATTAGTTGAGCTTTCTCAAGGGCTCGGCCGAACTTCTCCTTGTCGAGTCTTCTAATATTCCACGAGGTATGCTTTCGACCAGGACCTTCCTGTCTATTGACACCTCGTGTGTCTCCCACTGAGACTGAGAACTCAGTATACTGGTGGTCGCTTGCGGTATATTCCTCAGAGATCCGCCAATCGCTTGTGCAGCTAAACAATATAGATAACACAATCGTTAGATCTTTGATGGATCCGATTGTGTCTCTCCTAAATGTCCACGATTTTCCCCGGCTTACAATTATTAAATTGTTCCTGGAGACCATTTCTCCTATCAGGATTTCTCTTCTATCTGGCCTTGTCTCTTTCCACTCCGGTGACTTAGCATTAAAGTCTCCGGTTATGAGAACATCCAGCCTGAACTCTTAAAGGCTCTTTTCGAGTTCATCTATATCGGCTTCGAAGTCTCTCAGCGGGTCGTTGGGCGAGAAGTATCAGCTGTACATGCGTATACCCGCAACCTCCACCCAAACAAACCCACTTCTAGTATCCAGGAACCTGTCAACCCGCAGTTCAGGACTGCACACTTTAATAGCGGCCCTCCTTGATTTATCCTCGTACCAAGGAGCTCGGTCGTTTTGTCTGTTCTGCTCACTGCAGAACAAGACATCAATTCCCCTCTCCAAGGCATCAGGAGGGCATGTGTCTCCTTACTTTTCTGGAGGTTGACCTGCAGGAGCTTTATTCGTTTGCCTTTTTCAGTTTCTCAAGCTCCTGCTTATAAATCGGGCAAACTCTTTTACCATTTTCATGTGTACTGTCGGCTTTCCCTAAATCTGTGCAAGTTATGCACTTCAGGGTGCGCGACAGTACAATTCCTTGCAAGGTGAAACTCGCCGCCACATCTCCGACAGTTTTTTGTTCTGTCGGTACCCTTGCAGGTTCGGATCACATGTCCATATGCAAGGCACCTCTGGCACCTTGCCTCTTCTAAATGCACTCGAATTGGGGCATTTACCGACCCGATCCGGAGTTTACCTAACTTCAGCAGAGAGTCACTCTCTGCTTCGGCTAGACTGATCAATGACACCTTCGTTCCACTAAATCGTGGTAAAAGGTAGAAAGCCAGATCCAGATCGGACTTCTCAAGCTTATCCCTTATGCCTGGTTTCACTTCATCCTCGGTGGTCATTTCATCGAGGTTCCATATTTCCAGAGACCACCGAGGTTTTTATCAACCTCAAGATCTCGGCGTAGTCCTGAGGGCTCTTTGCCGAGATATTTACTGCTTAGATGGTTTTCAGCCTTAAGAGACGCTTTTGTGCCTCTTAGGTCTTTTTCTTGTTGCCTCATATTTTTTTTTGACAACCAACTGAAAGCCGTCGCCCTCTTTCTTTTCTTTGTTCAAGGTCACCTCGGCGTACTGCTTTCTCTGCTCAGTTTCACTGACGTGAGCCTCCGCTTCCTTGCGCCTCGACTTTTTGGGTACCGTAGGGCTGGTACTAGGACTTTCGGAATCCCTCCGAGATCGCTTCTTTACATCGCTCGGTCTTTCCAAAACCTTAGAAACCCTAACCGGTGGACAAGACGTTGTTATAAATCGAAAGCTTTTTCGAATTATCTCGTACTCGTCCTTCAGTTTGTGTAATCTATTCTTTACACCATTACTAATATTTTTTTGTTTCAGAAAGACCGACCGCATGACCTTTATTGTTTGTGGAATTTTGTGGAGTTGTTCCACAATATTTTCCACAAACTGGTCACTTGCATCCGCGGACGGATTCCTCGTTCCCTGCGACGTACTTGCGCATAAATGCACTTGGCCCTCTCCAAAATCCATGGGGCCAGTATCGTTTTTTGAATAGAGAATGCGGTCGTTGAATTATTTTTTTTTTCTTCGAGGTTTGGGAAAATGCGTTAGGCACCATAGGGGGTCCGCGATTACCGCGTGTACACCCACCGTGTGTGGGACTCCGTTAAGACTACCCACTAAACCCATCTCCTCTAACCCGGGTATTTGTCTTCCTGCGAAATTGCCTGCATGGCTCTAGATTTCACAGCAAGACAACCCGCTTGAACCTTATCTAAAGATTTTGTAAATACTAAGCATTTTTATATATAAATATTTTTATATATAAAAGGTAATTTAATAATATTTCTTTATTATATTATGTATATTACTATATTAAGTTGAATTCTCTTTAATAAAAATTGTATACAATGTCAAGAGTCAGGTTTCAAACATATACATCAGTTTTCATTTTTTTAACGTCAAATCGAAGGAAGAAAAAAATTGTTGCTGTTAAGTGTTACGATTTTAACTCATCGGAGCATCAAACAGCAAATTAATGTGATTATCACTTAGTTTTTTTTTATTATGCTGCATTCATTTATAAAAATTTTATTGTAATATTTTAGTTTGATGGTGATAGAAACTACTCGCGCGCTGTAGTGCGCGTATATTTAACTAGTAATTAATAATTTTAATACAGTTATAAGTATATGTTATAAAGTTTTCGAAATTATTCAAACTTTTACCATACCATTATTTATTTTTACAGTTGTGTCAACATCATTATATCCTAAAATATAAGAAAAGGAAATTATGTGTGAACATCAGAGTTTGTTTCTAAACCTGTGTGAAAATACATTTGAAAATTGAAGTATCCTTTTGGAAAGTTTCTCGTGAATTTGTGAATAAAAATTCACGTGGAACTTATGTATGCATCTTTCATATTATACGAGATACATAATAATAGATTGTATTTTCGAATTTTAACACCCCAAGGGGGTGATGAAATTTTTTACATTTTATATTAGTTCTCTTTTCAACGGTATTGAAAGAATGAAGAGCAAATTAAAAATGTGGATAATAAAAAGAAAAGGAAAATGATTTGACCGAATAACTCGTATAATCTGGATAATTTCAGTGGACACACTTGTTTTTAAAATGTCACAAAAAATATTTTTAAGGTAGTTTCTAGAAGATTGAACAAAATAAGCTAATATCGATGGTTGCTAATTAAAAGAACTCAACTGACGGTGCCCAGATAGAAAAGCCCTATCTCTAATTAAGAAGTTTTTATAATTTGACATGCAATGTTGGGTTAGTGATAAATAATTCACTAATATTAAGGAAACGAAGAAAACTTTTTGTAATTGTTTTCAAGACATCAAAGATTGAAATCGTAAATATAAAATATTAAATTAATAAACGGAAATAATTTTAAATAATGTTTGGATATGAGATAATTCCATTCCGAAATTCTATATATATAGAACTTAAATTCGCTCCATGGAAGTTAAAAAAAATACAAAAAGAGGATATTGAGATGTTACATAGTAACTAGACAAAAAATACGAAATTTTGTAATTTTCGTCTAAACGGTATAAGCATCTTGCCTTGTCTTTTTTTATCTTCCATGGATCGAATTTGACTTCTATCTATAATTTTAAATAATCATGAATTTCAGGTTATAAATATTTCGAAAATAGATGAGATTTTTCTAAACAGACACCGTAAGATGAGTTCTTTTAATTAGCAACCATCGATATAAAATTATAAAAACGTTCTGAACATTGACTATGTTTCAAAGACATAAATTGTAAAGGCTTTTATTATCTTATAGGAAGAAGATACAATGTTTTAGAATGTTTTTTAAAATAAAGAAACGATTTAAGAAAATCTTTAATACAGTTGTTTGCTCATAGGAAAGTTAAGTGTTTAAAATTATTTTTAAGAAATTTTGTAAGTCTGAAATAATTTAATGAGAAATTAAACTATTGGATAAACGAATATGAGAATAAAAGTAATTGTCATACCGTTTTTCGTTTGAAAAGTAGCTGTTAAAGTTGTTTGACCCCAATCTAAAAAAATTATTCATTCTTATTTGGAAAAAAATGACATGGGAAATGAATTCCAGAATAACATAAAATAACCTCCAAAAGACGTGACGAACTAAGATGTAAACGTACGTCTTTTTAGAAATGGTAATGGCGCATACATTTTTCTCACTTAAATTTGATTGAATATTGGGATAAAGTTCCGAAAACGTCCCCTAACCGATTTTTTGTTTTCGTAACTCCACCCTAAAAAATGAAAATCGTTGTACCTTCTGTTCTATTTAACGTATTGAGTTAATTTATTTTAAAAAATGCTCATTGAAAGTAGGCCGAAAAATGAGTTATCATTTTTTCAAAATTTTTATAAAATAACCTTAAATTAATAATATATTTAATTTCAATGGTTTAAAGGCTAAAATAATCTAAAACATTTCTACTTTAATAGTACACAAAAAAATTGAGTAAACTGATTAATATTTTTAATATCGTGGCCAAGCTCGGAGTCACCATTTATTATTATTTTGTTTAACTATTACTACACATCTGATATTTTAAATAAAACTGATAAAACTGATATTTTAAAAAAATTCTATCGGAAGAGTTATGCCGAGCCTTCTTTTAACAAGTCAGAGAAAGCATAGTAAAACATTAAAGAATAAAAGAGAATTGCAACGTTTTGCATCATTTTTTATTTAAAATGCTCACATTTTGTAAGCTAATGTTTATTTCAATTATTACTTAATCAAATTTGTTGCTTTAGATGTTTACTAAATGTTTTCAAAGTATCGTTTAATTTGGTTTCCTTTCGCCGAAATAATATAATCGTTGATATACAAAAATTCATGAATTTAAGAGGGGAAATTTGCCATTACCACATCCAAATGGACGCACGTTCACATCTTAAATTGTCACGTAATTTGAAATTAATTAATTTATTACCCACATGAAACGATTTCACAAAATTGTCTCTATAAACTGATAACGAATGATATATCGAATTGTCTAACAAACTGCCTACGTGCATTAGAGGAAGAGAAAAGTTGTTCAGCAGAACTTGAATCTCTCCTTCAATCCAATGATCTTCTCTTTCTAAGGTCTTATACTTGTTCCTTTTGCATACCTTTTGTAATCACTTTCGTGTCACAATTTACACCTACAAATAAGATAAAATACATTTGCAATTTACAATTAATAAAAAAGTCAGAAATATTGATCCGGGTTTCCTATCCTACCAGTTAAGACACTTTGTCAAAACTTCGCCTTACAGAAAAATCCTTTATGGAATCCCGTAAAGGAATTTTACAAGACAGAAATTTTGAAAAATTAATATACTAACCAGTTGTTTTCTGTGAGGAACTGCTGAATCAAAGGGCAATGCCGCTTATGGAAAAATTCAAGGGGCGTAAAGTATGGGTTTGTCTCCTTCCAGGCGTGCGATTGTGTAAAACGTATCACTCATCTTTCTAGATTTTTGTTGTGATTAAATTTGACAGCATTTGACATATTCAGTCTTGCTTTTATTTTGAAAATGTACACGTGTTAAAGAATGTCAAACATTCACAAAAAAATAAAAAGTTATAAATGAAATTTAAAAAATAGTGAGGCTAGAGTGAATTGGATGAAATTACGTTTAGTGTAAAAAAGTGAGGCTTTAAAAAGTTTTAAAAGCAAGGAAATAAGAGGAATTGGAAAATAAATAAAAAGAAGGTTAGTAACTGTAGAATATTTTAACAAAGTAATTACATTAATTTGTTATTAGAGATATATTGTAATATTAAACGTTTTAATAGTAAACGTTTTAATAACTATACAAGTTTAATTTAATTAAATACTTTAATTTCAATTTGTATATTTACTTATCTTATATCAATGATTTGGCAGTGATTAGAGCTAAATACCAAGGAAAGGAGGGAAGTAAGAGAGAGGTTATAATAGGCTCAGCTTACTTCCAGGGAGATGCAGAATCTATTTTTCCAGCTGAGGTAACTAGGCTGGTAGAGTACTGTCATCAGGACAGACTACCTCTTATCTTGGGCTGTGATGCTAATGCACACCATACGGTGTGGGGCAGCACTGATACCAATGGGAGAGGGAAGGAACTCCTAGACTTTCTATTAGAAATGGATTTAGACATACTGAATCAAGGTAATAAACCAACATTTGTCACCATACATAGGAGGGAAGTGTTGGATTTAACAATCTGTTCTAAGTCGGTTTGGGGGACTGTGTTGGACTGGAGAGTTTTTAACGAAATCTCAATGTCTGACCACAAGACCATTACATTCTGGATAGAGGCATTAGAACAGCCAGTAAAGTGGGATAGGCATCCGAGGAGAATCGATTGGACCTTATACTGTGAGGACCTCCGGGTCTCGTTGGGTTACTTCCCACCGAGGTACGGAAATGAGGAAGAATTGGAACTAGCAGTAGATCATCTGCAGAGGGCAATTATTTCCTCGTATGAAAGAAACTGTCCTGCTAAAAGATCCGCCTTGAGTGGGAGGGCCAAATGGTGGATCGCCCGACTCGAAGGATTAAGGCAAACAGTAAGAAGGCTCTTTAATAGAGCAAAGAAAAGTAGGAACTAAGAATCTTGGGATTTGTATCGCAAGATGAGGGAGACCTATAAGAAGGAACTCGAATTGGCAAAGGTCACTAGCTGGAGAAGTTTCTGCGAGGGCATTTGGGAGGCGGATCGAGATCTGTGTGGACAGCCAATCTGCCTTGACCGCGTTAGTGAGACCGGTTATTGAATATAGATTAGTTTGGCAATGCTGAGAGATGCTGGATAGAGTAGGTTCATTAAATAAGCTTTTATTGACCTGGGTACCGGGACATTCGGGAATAAAGGGATGATCTAGGGAGAGGGCGGATGATCTAGCTAGGATTGGATCAGAGACACCATTGATGGGCCCTGAACCTGCACTGGGTAGAATGCAAAGTGGGATGAAAGAGGCTATCAACAGGTGGATGCAAGAAAGGCAGGAAAGGGTTTGGGCGGCCACAGAAGTGGAAAGGCAGGCAAGGGAACTGTTAGGTTTAACCCCAAACAAGGGCCGTTCACAAAGCCTTCTGTAGCTCAATAAAACCAGTGTGCGAACCTTGGTCAGGTTACTTACTGGGCACGGTCTTCTTAATTATCACCAACACAAAATTGGAAAGCAAAGCTCTCCATTGTGTAGGAGGTGTGGGATTAAGACAGAGTCATCAGTCCATGTTTTATGTCACTGCCCGGCTTACGCTAGGGAAATACATATGAGTTGGGGAAAAGCGTTTGCGGACCCTAGTGATATTACGGATCTTTTTTGAAAGGTTTTGTCCTTCTGGAAAAGGACAGGTCTCTAAAGAAACCGGTTGTTTGAACTGATTGGGATGGGTACAATGGGTGTCACACCTAAGTGCCTAATTCCGCAAGGAAAAAGCCCAATCTGCTTATATAAGAGAATAGAATAGAATAGAATATCTTATGACAAATTGAATTAAATTTTAAAATATTGTTTGGTATGTTATTTTTCGAAAAAAATTTGTAAATAAAAGAGGAATAATATTGAATAATCAAATTAATTTTTATTTTACTTTATTAATAATATTAATTATTATTTGAATAAAAATTGAATTGTTTTTAAAAATTTAAGTGTTAGCAACAACATCTTATGATGATCTTATATCATTATATTTTTATTTGTATTATATTATTATTATTATTCATAATCTAAAATTCTCCTTTCAAACTAATACGGACAATATTTTCAACATTACAATCATAAGATGTTGCTAACCTTTAAATTTTTAAAAACAATTCAATTTTTATTCAAATAATAATTAATATTATAATTAAGGTAAAATAAAAATAAATTTGATTATTTAATATTATTCCTCTTTTATTTACAATTTTTTTTCGAAAAATAACATACCAAACAATATTTCACAATTTATATACAAATATACAAATTGAGATTAGAGTATTTAATTAAATTAAACTTGTATAGCTATTAAAACGTTTATTTTTGTATTAATATTACAATATATCTCTAATAACAAATTAATGTAATTACTTTGTTAAAATATTCTACAGTTACTAACCTTCTTTTTATTTATTTTTCAATTCCTCTTATTTCCTTGCTTTTAAAACTTTTTAAAGCCTCATTTTGTTTCACTAAACGTAATTTCATTTAATTCACTCTAGCCTTACTATTTTTAAAAGCAAGACTGAATATGTCAAATGCTGTCAAATTTAATCACAACAAAAATCTAGAAAGATGAAAGTCGTTGAGTGGAGAAGGAGATGGTGATACGTATTACACAATCGCACCCCAGAAGTCGACTTAAAACTTTCATTCTATGTTTCAAGATGTTGAAAAAATAAAAAAATTAATACTAAAAATACAATTACAGGTCGCTGTATCAAGCTCTTAGAAAAGTCTCTTCAAATTTCTGTCTGCCTTTTGTTCTATATGTCTAAAATCAATCATTTCGATCTATAGGATTGTCTCTTGTTCCACCTATCCTCAAATTAGTCAATCTTCAAGGTCATTTAGAGGTCATCTCTTCAAGGTCGATCAGAGATGGACTCTTTAAGGTTAAGCAGAAATATATATACGAGCATATACATGAACACGCAAATGAACATGTGCAAGAACATATATATATCAACATAAACATATTCATGAACATTTGTTTAAATTTTGCTTCAATTAAAAAGTTCTTTAGAAGTTTTATAGAATTTTACATTGTTTATCAACATATTACTATTAAAATTAACATTTACTTGAAATACGCTCGTTTTGGCTGGGTCTGGAGTTGAGACATAATAAAAATGATTTTTATAGCTGAATTTCATGTAGAAATGTAATTTACATAAGTAAATCTAAAGAATCTTTTGATTTTAATTATAATAAAGTGTAAATCCATAAAAAAACTCTTCAAATTCTCAACTCCAGTCCCAAAAAAAAATTTGGTTACATTACAAATTCAAAGTTTGTAACTTAAATATTCGAAAAATTAATAATCCTTTTGAGAAGAAAAAAAATTTTAATTCAAAATTTTATTTTGAAGAATTAAGGTTGTAATTTGGATTCATTCTGTTTTCTTTTTCTTTTAAAACGTTCATAACACAAAAGAGTGAATAGAAAAATCATTTAATACAATTTTGTTTATTTTTGAATAGAAAACATTAAGAAATAAAATATTTAAACAATAGAAATAACTGATAAGAATAATTAAAAAAATAAGACAACTTTATTAAATTTTCTGCCTTAAAAAAAGGAAAAAGCTTCAATTTGAATTTTAAATTAATAACGAGGGATAATATATCGCGGACTATAAAATTCGATGCTTAATAATTACAGTTTAAAGTTAATTAATTTAAATTTATAAAACTGTTTATTCCAAACAATTTCAAATTATAATAATTATTTATGACACAAGGACCGTAAATAGTACTTTATGCGATGTAACGTTTCCTCTCACTTTTTTACTGTCTCTCTAATTTAGAGAGAGAAAGGGACACTACAAAAATGGTTATTCAAACAACGTTGTCTGCGCCGACACCAGTTTCGTGAACTCCACGTTTTAAGTTCACGAATTTTCCATCGAAGTCCGTTTATTTATTTTCGGAGATTCTTTCTCCGGGCGCCAGATAAATTCGGGAATTCAACTGGACTGCACCTGAACTTTGAATTTAAAAGGAAAATACTAAACACGGTGTTACCGATTAAAGAAACACTATCAGAACTTTATTTAACTTGAAACACAAGGCGGAGAATCCTGCACTTCTCAGCGATTGTTGAAAAAGAGACAGAGACGGGTCAGCCGGTCGGCGTCCATAGAATGGCGGCGTCCTTCTCGACCCACGCTATCCGGCTTCTCCGTACTTTGGCAGACACTTCCACCTCCAATGACTCTCGGGTGAAGCCGAGGAATTGGTCGACCACTAACCTTTCAGTTGGGCAAGGACCCTGAAGTAGTTCATGGCTTCTTTTGCGTAAAATAAGGCTTTCGGTCCACCCGCGGTCGTTCACAGCTTCTGCTTTTGGGACTTGAATTGCCGCCGATTGCTGATTTTCGAGTGTTCTTCTTTCCGACTGACCACGTCACAATAGTCTTAAACTAAATTGTTTTTAAATAAAATTTTTTGAGAAGTGCGGATCTCTGTTTTTCTCAAAGAACATTAAATAAACGTTGTACACAAAATCAGTTTATTGTTAAATACAACGTAGTATTCTTTTTCAAAATTAACCAATAAATTGATAGAAACAAACGATTTGTCAAAAGAATAAATTTATAAATCAAATAAATTAGAAATGTTGAGTCCGAGCTTGGCCACAAAATAAAATTAATAATTAATTACGCAAAATATGCGATTTTAAAGTAGTTTTTCGGTGCTACCGTGAGGGAACTACTTTTGTGACGTGCTTAGTTAAAAAACAATGTCACAACGAGTATACAATAAAGCAGAATTTAACTCATCTTCGCCATGGCTTAGCGTCGGCACGACTTAGCTTCGAATTGTTCTGATTTATTGTACAAGTATCCAAGTGCTGTTTACGGTCCTCGTATCACACAAAATTTTTTTGTCATGCTCACCCTAAACACGAGGTTATGTACGATCAGTCGATGAATCGTACGTAAACTCGTATTTAGGGGGCGTGCATGACAAAAATATAGTCTATTGAAACGGTCAATCATTGTACTGATTACCCTATTTGTTATTATTTTAATATTAAATTTTTAATTTATTTATAATTTAATCTTTAATTTAAACTTTATTTTTAATTGTCATTTAATTTTAAAAATATTTTTATTTTTTAATTCGAATTTTTAAATTTTATTGATGTTTAAATTTTAATTNNNNAATTTGATTATCAATAATATTAATTTACAAGTTATCTTCAAAATTCAAAATGGCATTTGTCCATCCATTCATCCGCCCATCTACCCATCTATTCATCAATCCACCCATTCTTCGATCTGTCTATTAATTTACCATCCCTCCATTCATCCATCCATCCAAAAATTTACCCATCCATCAATGCACCCATCTATGAATCCATTCATCCATCCATTCGTCCACCCATGATCTATCCACCAAGTCATCTATTCATTAATCCGTCTATTGATTTATCATCCATCAATCCATTTATGTATCCATAATTGCTCCTAACTATCCATCCATTTATTCACCCATTCATCAATGAATTCTTATGACATGTGTTAATTTATAACTTTTACCATTTAAAAAATCTTACATGGTAGAGGGGGGAGGGGTTCCCAGGTGAAAATGTTTTCGTAGAATACTACGTTGAAAATTACGTGCATATTTTTCGTAGAAATTCACGTAGAAATACGTAGAAATATTTGCAACTTTTGATGCATAAGAGATATTTAAAAATGAATAGTATTTTTGAATTTTAAGACCCCTTCGGGGTCTTACTTCTTGTTTTTTTTATTTAAAAGTCATCCATAAATAACGTTGCGCTCTAGGAGCAGGGGGGTCTGAAAAATGTAACATCCTATGTTAAATTTTAATTTTTACAATGTAAAAAGTGCAACATAGAGAAGGGTAGGGTCTAAATACGTCTAAATTTGTGCTTTATGGATGGTCCCTTTATTTTAATTTTTTTCTACAAAATAAGCACAAAATGAAGGTTTAGGGGGTGTCGTCAAGGTAATGTTCCTGGTTAAAAGGTAAATAACAATATATTTCAAATAAACAGTATACCTTATAATATAGTTTGTCATACCTTCTATTGTATTTATTTCCACTGCTGTGATGTATTCAACTGTATAGTTAAAAGAAAGAAATATTATCTTATACTTGAAACAAATTTTATATAGTGTTCAATAAAGAAACTCATATGTATACACTGGGAAGAAGAATTACTTAATTAATAAATTAAATATATTTATTTGGTAGTTGAGACAATAGTAGGTATTCATTTCTTTATGAGAAGACATTTATTTTCTTGTGTCAAGTAATTATTTGCATTGGACCATGTGCTTGAAATAAAAAAATCAGGTATAGTACAAGTATATTATCTTTTTTCTTTAACCAAATTATTTTACTTTACCGAAATCCTAAAAAGCTCAGAAATCAAGACAATGTTATATTCTCAAGCGAAATAATGATGTATTCTTTCGACAAATTTTATTTTCTGAATTGAATAAATTTATTAATTGATTCTCTCGGTGAGGTTCAATAGGATCCTATGTAAAATCATATGCAGTAGGTTGGGACGAATTTTTTTTTAACGCCTCATGTCCAAAAAGTTTCTACCCACATAGCACAACTTCTCAACGTAAGATTACTGCGAGGATATCTGTAAGGATTGTAAGTTTACCTGATATACCTGCAGTGAACACAAGGCGGTTTAAAAATTTCCACCTTACAGTGAGCTTACATGGTGAGGCCAGGGTTAGCTTCCACCTAAAGTTCATCGTAAACTTACACGCAAGCTTGAGATAAGCTTACAGTAAGCTTACAGTAAGCTTACACAATAAAGTTGTATGATATGAATATCGAAGATAAATAGAATCACACAATCGTCAAAACTGATAACTTTGACGAATCAATCAAAGAGAAAATTGAATTTTACATCATAGTGAGAGAAGATAATATTTTAGAAAGCAATGATAGTAAGGGCGATGATGACCAAGATGAATGGTTGCACGACATATTTAAAAAAGTACTCAAACTAAAGCTAAACTTTCCAATTTTGTATTAGCTTGCGATTGGTATGGGATAACTGATAAGGGTGCAGCAGATCTTGCTTCAGCTCTTTTAAATGATCTTTATTCTAAATAGTCGAACTCTAACGCTTTCGTTATTGATAAAAATAAGGTTAGACGAGAAAGGAAGAAAGCTCGCAGAGATCTTCAGATAAAAGAGTGTCCCAATGGATTAAAGATTCTAGCAGTATATTTCGATGGTATAAAGGATAGAACTTTATTCCTGTAGGAAGCAGCAAATGGTGGTAACTACAGAAAAACTCGTTTAGAAGATCATGTTTCTTCAATTCATGAACCTGGATCGATTACATATGACGCCATCGTTCTCAGAATCTGAAAATTTTTCTCAAAACATTTTTACTTACCTGTCTAATAAACATGTTGATACAACTACTTTAGCGTGTATTGGATTTGATGGTTGTCCTACTAATACGGGAAAACACTATGATATTATTCGCCGTCTAAAATTGAAACGCCTTTACAATGGGTAGTTTGTCAACTGCATGAAAATGAACTTGTGTTACGTCACGTAATTGGAAAAACTGGATGGTAAAATAACAGGTCCAAACCAATAGTCTGGCCCTATTGGGAAAAGTTTATCTACTTGCGATCAGCTTCCTATTATTAATTTCGAAAGTATTCATTGTGAATTATCAAACGTTAATGCTGATGATATTAGTACCGATCAAAAAAATCTTTTTGAAATTTGCTAGGTTCAAAAACTCGATACAATTTCAGGGATTTGAAGCAAGAAGTCCGGGAAAGCTGTCACATTCTGTATGGCTGACAATGGCGAACCGGATTCTCAGGTAATACATAGGCGCAATTAACCCATCAGAAGCACTGAAAACTTTATCAAAATTTGTCATTGAAGTTTATGCAGCTACTTGGTTTCAGATTAAATGCAATGGAGAAATAAAAGATGCACCAATCTATCTTAACCGAAGCATACCATTTTAAGTAGACCCTTTGGAAATAACATCAAAGATATAATTGATAAAGTTATTCAAACGAATGCCTTTGCCACGTATCATCAATATTTCCTCATTGCAATGTTATATCTTAGCAATCTACCTTTATTATTATTCTTTCTGATAATCCTTTTTAAAAATAATTACACTGAGAAAACTGGAGGGTCAAATTCAGAGGTTCAAAAAGTTCCACTTTCTTATTCAGAGAGTTTGATAAATTATTTTGTAATTGATAAACGAAACAGATCTGATATTTCGTCTGCTTATGCACAGATGAGTAAAAGCTGCGCAGATAGTGCAAACAAGCTGATGCGCGCGGAGACCGCGTGGAGCATTTAATGTATTAAATTTTGGGGTTAGGTTGCCATATTTACATTCATTTTGGGAAGATAAGGAAGGGATTCATCAAGATGAATCGTTTGTTCCTCTGCCGTAAACTAATTTTCCCTCCAGGAGAATTGGATCAAATTTCTGTGATGGTGTATTACAATATTATAGAGTGTTATCCAATAGCTAACTCTCAAATATA
>WNHD01007460.1:0-17799 GCA_011057455.1 Ganaspis sp. Gsp50 | reverse complement strand
TAATAAATTTCTATTATTCTTGTGTATTTAACAGTGTTGTTTGATTTTGTTGCTGCTCCTTTCCCCGACGCTCTCCGCGTAAAATTAAATCATTCTGAGTATAGTTTTGCAATAAAATTAAAGTGAAGTTAATCATAAATGTAAATTCGGGTTTAGTTATTTTCCCGATTATTTTGCCAAAAATAACTTGGCGCTTAACAATTTATCAGTTTCTGTTCTTTTCTATAACGCTCTAAAATTAAAATAAATTTAACAATCTAACAAACAATCAATAAATTAAAGTCAATTAAAAAAGTAGGCGTTATAAAACATATTAGGTATAAAAATTGAGAAGCACTTTTTAAATTATTTAACAAACTCAAATTAAAATTTAAATTTTTCTAAACATAATAAACTAGCTGTCGAGCCCGCCTTCGGCGGGCAGCTCACCATACGGCGCGCATCCACAGTGCTGGTAGGCAAAGTATTTTTTACCTATTACCATGGATAAAAATAAATGTGATTCTAAAATTTAAAAAAATCTTTCTGTCCGTCTGTCTGACCAAAATTTTCTACATTTATCACTTAATAACTAATCTGCCAAATTATATATAATTCAGATAAATAATTGCCTTAGCAACCGTTGCTATGGTTACAATTCCCTTAGTAACAGTTGATATAGTAACAATTCTCTTAGCAACTGTTGCTATGATAAAAATTCCCTTAAGGAACCGTTGCTATGTTACAATTTCCCTTAGCAACCGTTGCTGTAGTAAAAATCTTCTTTCGTAACCGTTGCTATGGTAAAATTTCTCTTAAGAAACCGTTGCTATGTTACAATTTCCTTTAGAAACCGTTGCCATGGTAAAAATCTTTTTTAGCAACCGTTGCTATGGTAAATTTTCCTCTAGCAACCGTTGCCATGGTAAAAATCTTTTTTAGCAACCGTTGCTATGGTAAAATTTCCTTTAGCAACCGTTGCTATGGTAACAATTTTCTTCAGCAACCGTTGCTATGGTAATATTCTCCTTAGCAACCGTTGCTATGGTAAAAGTTCCCCTTAGCAATCGTTGCTATGGTAACAGTTTCCACAACAGCCGGTGCCATGGTGACCATTCGCTTAGCAACTGTTGTTCTAATAACCATTCTTATAGTACCTCCATTATTTGTGCTTAATTGCATAAAAATGACATATGGGGGTATCTCAGCTTCTAATCAATATTTTATAATTTTCTAGAGTAGTGATTTTAAGTTGAGTCAGTTGAAAATACTTTGCCAATTTTCAGCATAATCGGAAAAATAGTTTTCAAGTGATTCCCGTACAAAGTTTTGGGCAGACAGACAGACAGACAAACAGAATTTTTTGCATTTTTGGAATCCTTGTGACTAAAAACAAATAATTATAACAAAAATTTTAAGTTTGGTGCAATGTACAGACAAAACTCTGGTATTTATATAGATAGAACTATTTTCAATTAATTGAAAGCGCCATTTGGAACTTTTATAATTTCCCAGAAAAATATTTTGGAGCAAATAGAACATTTTTTAAATGTTGAATATTATTCAAAAAAATAGATAGCTAAAATATTAATAGAATAAAGCAAAAGAAGTATAAAAGATAAAAGATCTTGAAAAAGGTAGAATTTCTTTATATTGCAAAGAGGAACTTTCAATTTAATAATAACAGTTACTTAAATCAGTGTTTTTTACATTCAACTCTTATTTTGCGTTTGAAATAATTTACACAATTTAGTCATCGCTGTTAATGTAATTTTCAATCTTTTTAATGCAATATTTGTTGAAAAAAGCAGAATTTAACTAATTAATGTGATTAAAAAAACTTTTTCCAATATTTGAAAAATTGGATTGAATTAAAAAAATTTCGTCAAATTTATAATAAACTTAAAAAGATCGCGCAGAGTTTCTTGTTTTATTTATTTTCCAGAGAGTCTTTGCTCATGACTTGGCAACAGTTGACAAGTATAGTAGTAGTATATTGGTTTAACTTTGGCGACGCTCTCTCAGTGCTTTGGACAGCTGACTATCACAACACAACAAATTTCCTGGTTATAGTAACCAGTTTTCATACGTTCTTTCAATTTTTCGGTCCAAGTCGGAATAAATAAGAATTATGGTTAAAGACATTTTTCATACTTCTTCCAGGTTAGTACACTAGGAACAAAAAGTTGATACATTCCTGGTAATAGTAACCTGAAATCATGGGTATACATACAGTATTTTCTCTTTCTCCATAACTAGTTTTTATTTAACCATCTACACCACGTTATATGAACTAGGAACCATTTCTTTCTGTGTACCATTCCAAACACGAATCGCACCGTATTAATCTATCTTCTTTTTCTTTTGAAACTTTCTTTTGCAAAAAGTGTTGGGTAGGTTCTGTTACATTAATTTTACATGATTTACAACTCTAAACATTTTCTTGTGTTTTCATTGTTAATATGCTTGTAACTGCCATCCAAGCTTCATTTGTTAAATATTTTTTAATTATTTCTAAATTTACTTCTTCTAAAACAGCTGAACTTACTTTTTCTGGTCTCATCTCAATATCTTCATTTATTTGATGTCCCATTAAGGGTCATTCAAATAAGATTTCAGCTATAATCCATTTGAAAATTTGGCGCATCTTTTGTTCAGCAGATTTTTTTGCGTAAGCGATGTTTTTCGTGGTAATTGTATTTTTCTTTGTCAGACACATAGGCGTGGTCCTAGTCGAATGCTTCGGACGCCCTCGCATCTTTTGAAATGGTGGCATTTTAATATCTTTTATTTCAATAAAATCTGTATCAGGTATATGTCCTTCATTTGCTTGTGAAATTACTCTTATGTTTTCATCCAAGTTTGATGCATCAAAAACATCACAATCGATGTCATAAAGCACATAGGGTGCATCTTCAACGTTTGTAACAGATGTCGCTTTGTTTGAAAGAAGGGAAGAGTCCTTTGTCAGGGAGGCAAAGTACTCTGTTAAAGAGACAGAGTCTTCAAACAGAGAGGCAGAGAAGCGGATTCTTCTGGAATGGATACAAGATCTTCTGAAATATTTGTTAGACTTTTTGTAAGAGATTCCAAATCATATGAAACAGATCGATGGTTTTCTAGAAGAGATTGACCGATAAATTCTAGAATTGGCTGATTTTGTAAAGTAGAAGTTTCCACTTTTGCATGATCATCTTCATCATCATCATCATTCAAAGGTACCAAGAAAAGAGGCTTTTTAAATAGATTCCGTCTCTTTACCTAGAAATGCAGTTTATTTCAATTTATGTTTATCGTTAAAAGTTAATATGAGATGATTTATTCTATTTTTGAAAAATGAAATATCAGCTCAATTACAAATCTTCTCTATGATAAAGCAAAATGTAAAACCGAGAGTCAAACAACTTTTGAATTTGGTGTATACTTGCGCTAAATTGACCCGAATTGCTTTGAATAATTAAAATTACTTGGATTATTATCGTGGATTATTGTGAATGACCTTGAGTTATCTTAAAGTATATAAATTATCCTAAATTAACTGAATTATTGAAATAGGTGTACATAAAGATGTTTTAGTTTGAACCTCGTATAAAACTTATAAGATTGATAAGTAAGAAATTATTGATAGTTTTGCACTGATTAACGATTAGTCAGAACTCTATAAATCTGAATTAGAGGCTTTCTACTTTACTAATTAGTCATTGAAAAATAGTTTACTATTACTTAGTAAATGTTTTACTAGTGTTTAGTAGAAAATTACTAAACTAAACCATTTCGCTTATTTTTTTCCACATTTTTCTTCTCAAAAAAGCGACTCTCGATTTACAATGTGTGAGGGTAAAATTTATATTAAATTTGCGAATTCTAGGGTGGGGGGGGGCAGCTGACCCTTCCTGCCCCAACGTAGGTACTCCCATGCACAGCTCTCAACTGCGGGCTTTGACTCCCCTCCCAGCAGCTGATTCTTCGTTATTTATGAGCTGATCATTCTCCGAAAAACTCCCCGTCAGAAGACTTTCAATTTCCTAATGTGAATTAGTGAAGCACATTCCACCAATGGCTAAGTTTTTCTCAAGCAAATCTGTGTTCATTGTGACCGTCCTGCCAACCCTAAGCAGCGGATCTCGCAAACAGCACCAGATGGAGAAAATAAACGGCGCTAAACACCTCGGACGAGGTACTCCACAGCAAAGTTTTTCTCTAGGCGGAAAACATGTTGTAGCTTCAACGCACTCGAGGTTGTAACAGTGTTTAACTCTAAGAAGATGGTTAATAATTTTAACTGCTCAACGGAGACTGGGAAAGCCGGTAATTGAAGTTTCAATTTTATCATGGTACGAGAAGCTTAACACCGACTGTGCTATCACTTTTGTTTTGAATTCCTCAGGATTCTTGACTATGAATCCTGACCTCAATCTTAGCAGCCCTTATTTTTGGTTGTTTCCTGGATTAATTCCTGATCAGCATAATCTAGAGAGATTAAGAACTATCCGCGCTCGCTCTATTTGAGATGTTCTCCTGTCTAAAGTTATCATTTTCTAAGACAGCCTTTTAACGAACCTATTTTAAAGAAAAGCTTCGCTTTATTTCACTTCTTCGTCAATGTTCTTACCCAGAAAATATCTTCCGCCGCCAATTCTTCCGCTAGACATTTTTCCACGTGCGACCGCTGCAAACCCTACGCACGGGACCCGAACCTGAGATGGCCGGGAAAATGGCGTAATATTTCGCACTAAATAATATTATCTATTTAATTATCGGAAAATCTGGACCCAAAATACAGACTATGAAAATCAGAAGAGCACAGCCTAGCGCTGAAGGTTTCCTTGTATATAGTTAATTTCATTTAGTTCTTTTCTACTCCTGTTATAATTATTAATTTAGCTAGTTTATTCTTCTTGTAAATAACTATTAGAAACTTTTAATGTCCATTAATTTATCATAAAGTAGTCATCGCGTAGATTCGCCGTTTCTAAAAAGAAAAAATTGTTACACGAACCTTCAGTGTGTAGGAATCATCTTTCCAATGTACCCTCGTTATATATTGTACCATAAAACAGAAAGCGGTTTCAGAAAATTAGGCACCCCAACAAATTGTCACACAATATTTTAATAACAATATTTATTTCATTAAAATTTAAATTATACCCGAACTTCTCAAATCCGATATACGTTTTATTTTTTGCTCGGGTAGGAATTTATCAAACCGTCGTTTCAGTCCTGCGTAGCAACAGCGTCGCGCGTAGCTGTCGTCACCGCCAGCCAATCACGCGCGGCCTGTTTCCCCTTCTCGCTTAGTCGCGGTCCCACCGCAATGCGAAGGAGCTCACGGCAGTGGCCAGAGAGTTCACTCGGTCTTCTAGCGACACGCAGCACAGACGCTCTCTTCAAGAGCTCCGTGCCCACCATCACCTGTCACCGTTTTATACAGCTCTTTTACCGTTCGCATCTTCTTTTAGTTTACAGCTACGGTTTCTCTATTTTTTGAATAGAGTGCTCTTTTAGCTTTTGAGATTTTAAAAATCAGTGA
This sequence comes from Ganaspis sp. Gsp50, assembly GCA_011057455.1. Taxonomy (NCBI): domain Eukaryota; kingdom Metazoa; phylum Arthropoda; class Insecta; order Hymenoptera; family Figitidae; genus Ganaspis; species Ganaspis sp. Gsp50. The sequence continues at coordinate 12,290 of WNHD01007460.1, read as the reverse complement.
TTCTTTTCTTCACCCAACTGCAGACTACACCGACACTCAGTTTCTTCAACGGACCAGACGCAACGTGACTCCCAATTTTTCCGCTAAGTTGCACGGTACTCGCCATAGGACCCGAAGTCTATTACCCTTTTTCCTACCATTCCATTTAATCATCTCGACTTTACGGTACTCCCGGTAGGACCGGAAGTCAATTCCCTTCCTCTCTTTATCCATCTCCTTTGCTTCGCGGTTCTCCCTGAACGACTGGAAGTTTTTCTTGGCTTCTCGGTACTCTCAAATGACCGGAACTCTACTTCTGTTCCTGACCACCGACAACCAGTTGCCGAATAAATTATTTTATTTCCATCTAAATTAAAATAATCGATAACAAGAACTTAAAGCCTGTAATAAGATATAAGATAACCTTGATTAGAAATGACTAAAGTATGATAACAATTACACACCTACAAGGAAGTCCCATTGATATATGAAACCCACAATCGCAGCTGCTCTGCCCTTGGTCTACGCCTTACTGTCATCTAAACAATCAGTCCAATGCAGTGCGGTTCTGAATGCTGTTAACAATGTAGCTGCAGAATATCGGATTCATGGTGGCCGGCCTCAGAGAATCATGACAGATTTCGAAACCTCCATTTTAAAATCCTGCGCTGAAGTGTATCCCGATGCTGAGATCTCTTGCTGCAGTTTTCATCTGAGTCAGTCCTCATATCGCCGCATTCAAGCTGAAGGGTTGCAACAAGCTTACAACCACGTTACCAATCGCGATGTGAAAGATTATACCCATATGATGTTGGCCCTCGCCTTTGTACCACCTGATCACGTTAAAAATGCATTCCAAATTCTCTTGGATGATGCTCCTGAGGAACTTATTCCAGTTTTGAATTAGTTTGATGAAAATTATGCAACTGGCAGACGTGCAAGAGGGCGTAGAAGGGCCGTTCCTCCTCGCTTTCCAATCAATATTTGGAACCAATACACAGCTGCTGTTTAAGGAATTCATCGTACTAACAATATAAGCGAAGGATGGCACAATAGATTCTGTTTGGTGATTGGGAGACATCATCCGGACCTTTACTCTCTCCTAACAGAACTGCAAAAGGAACAGACAGACTCGGAGATTGCCGTCGTAGAACTCGGCGTGGGACGAGCAATAAAAGAGGCGCCAAAGAAGAAGTGGATACTTGCTCAGAGAAGACTTTGGGCCACAGTTTTGAATTACGAAGAGTACCATGACAATGAAGAAGATTTGGAATACTTACGAAAATTATCTTACTACATAAATCTATAAGTTTTTTTTAATCTTTTCTACTTTAATTTATTTTCTATATTTTCTATACTTTATTTTTTATAAATACATTTCTTATATTCATGTTTTTCTTAAATTAAACACTTATTTAATAGCAAAATATTTTTTATTTTTCGGGTTTATAGGCCATCGGGAAAAAGGTCTTCGGGAAAAAGGCTTTCGAGAATTTGAATTTTCGGAAAATTAGACATTCGGGAGAACGGTATTCGGGATTTTGGATTCGGGAAAATGACCGGGAATTGATATAAAAAAATCAATTTTAAATGGCTCAAGAGTTGCAAATTTTGCAGCTACAGTTTTTATTTTTCCATTCAGTGATTATAGGCGGTTGTTAGTTGTATTAAGGAACGACAATTTCATGAAGTCTTCGCACGTAGACCATTCGTTTCTAATGTAATGCGAGTTTTTATTAAAGTAGTTCTGCACAGAAACGAGTGTTTCTGTCTCTGCTTTCATTCTTTCATATTGAATAAAATACTCCTCTTCGCTTTGACAGTATATAATTTTTTGAATAATAATTTTGGCCGCATCTCTATGACCGCTTATAATTCCTAGTTTTTCGGTTGTAATTTCCCGATGAAACGATCTATCTGTGTGAAATATGCAAATGAGTACTTTTGCATTTGGAAAGCTACCTTTGATTACTTCGCACTCCGTAAAATCTTTGTCAGCCATTACTGTTATAATTTTATTCCAAGTTGGATGATTTTTTTTAAATGTATCTATAAGCCGCTGGATACTTTCTTTAGTTTCGTACATTAATATACATCCAGCAACTATCTCGGTATGGCCTTGAGAATCTTACACCACAACTAAGAATACGGGTGCTCTTAGATTTAATAATTTATATGTCGCATCTATGCCTATGAATTCTGGATAGTTTTCCATTGCTTTTTTCATGCTTTCTGTCACAAAAAAAATTTCTTCAAAAACTCCATCTTTTTCCAACAAATCGCAATCAACACCTACAAATAAAAATATAAGTTAATATCAAAATTAATAACACCAGGGATCACAGTCGTTCTTTCGTTCAATTTTAGGTGCAAAAGGGGATTTTTAATTTGAAAAAAGGGAATTTTAGAAAGAGGATAACATTTTAATATTTAAGAACTTAAAGAACGTAACAAGTAAATAATTTTTCCATTAGAAAAATAGACAAATTTCCATGATGTGTTGTATGTGAGTGTGTGTGTACGTTAAATGTTACGTCCCGCCTATATAAATTTTTGCATTTGGGTGTTGTTCGCAATTTCCAATATATTTCATTAACTATAGAAGGACAAATAAAATGAAAATATGATTTAAAGTTATCAGATTAATAAAATATCAAATTCGTTTGAGATTAAAATTGTAAATATCAAAGTGGTGTTTTATGAAACTGTGCGTATAGAAAATAGTGTAACACAGTCAGTCAATCGAATAATGAAAATCGAATAATCATTTATTACAGATATTAAACGCAAAATGTAATATATATATATGAAAAATTTGAAAGAATGTTGAACGAAAAGTCCACGTGTCATAATGAACCATAACTAAACACATGTAACGCTATGTTTAGAATTCGTTATTTTCATAGAAAGTACGTGATCTATTGTGCTTTATCAAGAGAATAACAATCCTCGTTTGAACATCTGTTCTTTATGATCTAATTGTTTTAGCTACAAAGTCTAAAGAAACGTAATTTCAAAATACGATTCCTTGGTAGAATTTAATTAAATAGTACTAATTTCCTTGATAACGTAATTGAATTCACGGAAGACTTGCATCAGTCGATGGATGAACACTAAATGCAAATTGACTAAATGCAAATTGAGTTTTCAACGATCGACTGATAAAGATCACACAAAGAGAAACATAAAATGCATTATGAAAGATTAATATTCTGAATTATTATTAATATGTAGAAATATAAAGAAGTATAAAATACGAATTAACTTTGCACATATGCCTGATCCATAATGTATTGGTCTACAATCGATTGATTATCAATCGCTTAATTGATTGTCGATTGATTGATTGACTATCGTTTAGTTGATTATCGATTAATTGATTGACTATCGATTCGTTGATTATCGATTGATTGACTGATTAACGATTGATTTGTTGATTACCGATTGATTGATTGATTAAAGATTGATTTGTTGCTTATCCATTGATTGATTATCGATTGATTGTCGGTTGTTGATTCATTGGTTATCAATTAGTAAGTTGTTGATGGATTGATTGATGTCATATTGATATATATATATATATATATGTTCTATTTAGTTAGCATTTCAATAATGGTAATTGTGATTAATATCGATGCCCTTGAATATTCGTAATTAAAAATGTATTAATTATATTATAGTATCAATCAATCTATCACTATTGATAAACAAAAATATAATATATCCAGTATAAATGTAAACCTAAGTTAAACAGATTTCATGTAAAGGCTAAAAACTGATTTAAAACAAAAGTCATGAATTGTCATATAAACCATTAAGAAACTATAACACTTGAAATTGAGATGATGATCTAATTATTACACATCATTGACATCGAGTAAGACGTGACTTTTTGCGCTTTATCATGAAATGTTATTGAACGTGCCTTTTAGCGCTTTATCATAAAATACACAATTTTACCTCCAAACCACTAGATTTCATTAGTATATAAACCCCTGTTTTATACAACTAATTGTCAAAAGTCTTGTATGCTACCATAGTTGAACCTTTCAATAGTTTCTTACCAGTTCGGTGAGTTAATTAAAAAACGTAGTTCTTCCATTGTGAATCGATCAACTTATTGATTTGCTGCGCCTGCATCGATCTTTCTCTGTATACATCGACCAGCGATTTTGGCACAAGTTCAATCGACAGCTTGTTAGAATTCATGTGAGTTAACATTATAATTATATGATAAATGTGTCCTCATTCGGATAGATAATTTTATGACAATTATTGGTATTTCACGGACACGAATAAGAATCTGTAATAATATTATGAACAAACATTAATTTTGCAATAAACACATAAAAGGAATATTCATTGTTTGTTTAACTCGCACCCCATAGATCTGATATTACAATAACGAACCTCTAAAACAAAAATATAAAGGTTAGACTTCACGTGGGCAATTGGGCGAGAAGTAGCAGCTGTACATGCGTAAATTCCCCACCTCTATCCAAACAAACCCACTACCAGTCTCCAGGAACCTGTCGACCCGTAATGCAGGATTGCACACCTTTATAGCGGCCCTCCTGGATTTATCCTGAAACCATACAGTAAGGTCTATTTTCTTATTCTGCTCACTGCACAATAGAACGTAGACCCCATTTTCTAAGGCAGTCTGCATCAGGAGGCATGTGCTTCCTGATTTGTATTTAGGTTGACCTGCAGAAACTTTAGGCTTTTGCCTTTTTTAAGTCTCTGCAGTTCCTGCCTGTAAACAGGGCAGGAACCAATTCCAGAGAAGTGTGCGCAGTCATTTTTGCCAAGGTCGAAGCAAGTTATGCAATAGGGTGGTCCAAAAAAATAAAAAAATGTTTATGCTGCCACCCCCCAAAAGTGTAAAGAATGAAAAATAAAAAGACCCGTATTTTTTTATTTTTAAATCGGACAATATTTAATGGTGCCGCCGTGGCTTTGAAATTTCCCATGAATTTACATGGGAAAAAAACACGTTTTCCTAGAATTGATATAAAAACATAGAAAACGAATATTTTTTAACCGATTAACTCATTTTTACTTCATAATTGGTCATGGAATAACACACAATTGTTAATTAGTTTATTGTTTTTAATTCACTATTTTCTATAAGACCCCGAAAACCCCCCATAAATCGAAAAACTATGAAAGAATCGAAACAAAATATTTTTTACTAATTTTTTGATAGTTTTTGTATGATTTTGAAAAGATAGCATAACTAATCATTATTACTAAATATTCTAAGCAATTTTTTAATTTTTTTAAACAAATTATTGTTCTTATATAAAAAATTATTATAAAATCATGCTAGAATGTTGGTTCTCTTTGCATTTTGCAAATATTTGTGTTTAAAGCAAGTTAGCATAATTTTATGATTTTGATTTTACATTCAGTTACTGTAAAAACAAAGATTTGTAAAATGCAAAAATAATCAACATTCCAGCGTAATTCTATAAAAATTTGTTTATAACTAACAGTAATTTGTTTACAAAAATTATTATAAACAAATTTTATGCTTAAGGTTTTTCATCCACTTGCTTTAAACACAAAGATTTGCAAAATACAAACAGAACCAACATTCTAGCATTATTCTATAAAAATGTGTTTATTAACAACAATAATTTGTTTAAACAAATTAAAAATTTAATAGAATATCTAGTAATAACTATCAATTATGCTATTTCTTTTAAAATCATACAAAAAACTCAAAAAATTAATATAAAATATTTTGTGTCGACTTTTTCTTAGTTTTTCGATTTATGGGGGGTTTTCGGGGTCTTATAAAAAATAGTTAATTAAAAGAAATTAATTAATTAACAATTGTGTGTTATTCCATGACCAATTATGAAAAGAAAATGAGTAAACCGGTTAAAAAATATTCATTCTCCACGTTTTTATATCAATTCTAGAGAAAAGTGTTTTTTCCCATGTGAAATGCATGGGAAATAATGTCCCGGCGACACCATTAAATATTGTCCGATTGAAAAATAAAAAAATACGGGTCTATTTATTTTTAATTCTTTACAATTTTGGGGGGTGACAGCAACAAAATTTTAATAATAAGTTTTTTCCATGCATCTCCGACAGTTTTTGACTCTGTCGGGGCCCTTGCAGGTGCGGGTCAAGTGTCCGTAGCAAAGGCATTTTTGGCACCTTGCTACTTCCACATTCTCCCTAATGTGTGCGTTGAGCCAACCACTTGGATCTTGCCTACCTTAATCAGAGTAGAGTACTCTCATTCTCGCAGGCGCACTACCGCCACTTTTGTTCCGCCGAAGCGGGAGAATAGGCTGCAGGAAACTTCCAGCTTCGGCTGTCCCAGCGCTTCTTGAATAGCTGAGACGACATCGTCTTCCGTCGTCGTCTCATCTAGGTCTCTTGTCTCGAGAGACCTCATTCTGATAATAGCCTTGACTTCAGCCTTATCTTCCAAGGCATCTGTTAATGCATCAACAAATTTGGAAGTCTCTCCTCCTTTCTTAACTATCAGGAGAATTTTTTCATTAAAAGTTCTCCTGATCTTTAGGACGTCGGTGCCCAATTTATTTGGGTTAACCGACGATTTCATGGTCTTTAAGATCTCGACGTAGGACTTAGGGTCCTTCGCCGAGATTTTGACGGCCTCGCTATTCCTAGATTTCGGCTTTGGTGGCCTCAGTGCCTCCTCAGCCTTCTTTTTTTGTTGGGATTCCTTTTTCTTCTTACAGGACTCTTTCCTTTTGTTGGTGATGGTTTGAAATCAGTCACTAGGATTGGACGGAATGGACTCGCCCGAAGCAAGGCAGACTCCAACATCTGCATTCAAAACGGACTACCTGATCTGGATCCCGAAGGGGCTGGCCTCTGATAACGTATCAAAGAACCACCTCGGCAGAGCAAGTTTACATCAGACTTGACACACCCACAGTCAGAAAAAACCATTGGAGACTCGTCACTTCCAGTGGACTGCAATACGCTACCGATCATTGGTTGGTTTTTTGGGGCACCACCCCTATCTGGTTTTGATCCACGCCGACTATTTCATTTCACCGGTACCACCTAATATCTAGGAAGCATTCCCCTATCCGCCACCCGGGAACGCGCCCGATAGGAGTCCAGCAACTCCTACGGGATTATTATTATTAGTATTATTATCATCATCATTATTATTATTATTACAGAAAGACAACCCGCTTGAACCTTGAGATCTCTCAATTGAACGCAGACCAGACCGTCTAGTCGCGGATCCGCCGAGTGCCTAAGTTCCGGGCAGATCAACGACACGACGGACTAAGATCCGCGAACTTCTAAAGGAACCCCAAGGATTACTACCATTACCTATTCATTCTTATCTGCGCCTAAGCGCCTATTCATATCGTGCCGCCTCCAAAGCCTTTCGGAAGGCAGCGCATTTCCCAGAGCCCGAGATGACCAAGGCGCTCCAACATTGCTGCTTCTCGGCGGGTTGCTGTGACCACCGCCAACTTCTGACTTCGGTTGTTGGATGACAGCAGCCGCACTGTTCTGTTTGATCTCGGCGTTGAAATAACCCGCTCAAGTGCCTCTACTACCTCTTCTTCTACGGTAAGACTGTCCAAGTCTCGGATTTCCAGAGTTTGCTAAGTATAGACTCATACGTCTGACCCTCAACAACCTTTATCAGCATGGTCTGCTGCTTCTTCTTTTGCCTGTCCGCAGAGATTTTCGGGCCCGCGGATTTAGTAGCCGCTTTCGGCTCGGCTGCTGGCGTTTTTTGCTTCTTTGCAACTTTTGCCTTCTCAGCAAAAGTTGCTTCTGTCCGCATCTTCTTCGCCTGCTTTTTTGCTGGTGGGCTATCATCCTTCTTACGCTTGTTGCATTCAAGCACGACCTTCCTGATGTGGCGTGCCTGAATGCCGTCTCTCCACTTTTGCCTCAATTGGCGAGCTTCTTCAGTGTATTGTAGACCTCGGTCGAAACTTTGGTCTAACAGATCCGCCTCTTTGTGCTTGCTAGAAGTTGCGTCCGACATTATTATTATTATTATTACATTGTCACGTCAGAGACTATTTAAAAAAATTAATTATTGTTGGCTAATAAATATCACTAAGTTGTGCGTGATGTGTTTTGAACATTGGGTCATAAATAACGTAAAGTTATACGTGAAATCTCGTGTCAAGAAAATCAATTCTAGATGGTACGACAGATAGTACTTGGCATTCAACTTTTTATACTTTTCTTAATTGGATCACTTTACTCAAACTCCAATTAAAGAAAGGGAAACTACAAACGTGTTGACCCAAAATGTTAAACACGAAGTTAGATATTGTTTTATTTACGAGTCTTGTCGTTTCCAAAAAACTGTAAAAAACAGTAGTAAAATAGATAACTAGTAGTGACGTTTTTGTGAAAAGACGAACTTATATTGTTGAATTTGCATGTAATTTAATCACCCTCAAACAGGGGGATGTACTTGGACACTCAATTCAATTTTATAGGCAATTAAGACTAGTATATATGCAGCCATAAAATAAAGCTACGACACTCACTCTCTGTTACGGTTCTTTGTAGTAACTAGTCATTAGTCTCTGGTTTTATCCTGCTTATTGTCTATACTTGTAACTATTTTGTATTTGAGAGTGTTTCAATATTTAAAAATTGTAATCAAATATTATATATTCAGAAACTTAAATTATCTTATACTTTTTAACAAATTATGTTAAAAGCAGTTTTGTATTTAAATAAATATCGGAACATAAGAACACGATCATACAAAGTTGGTCTCATCAAGACCACAACGTACAGAAAATTGTACAAGTCTTTTGCAAAGTTTCCTCAAGACGGACAGCTTTTTTGCGTGCCTTCACACCAACAATAGTAAAAAGAGCATTTGCTGCTATCCGCTATCTGTCACCTGGTGTGACTAGACCATCTGCTACATTCCAACACCATCCAGAGTTCAAAGTTGCGAAAGTAACGTTCGATTATTCTAAAATGTAATTTCTTAAATCCATTTAAGTAAAACGAACTCAATGTAAAATCCTAATTCTTTCATTCCGTTGTTGAAAAATGCTGCCTTTCAACTCTTTAAAGTTCATGCACGACTGTATTTAGAAGATCAAATAAATTACTGAAATTGAATCTTTTAGTCACTTATTTTGTCTACGCACCTAAGCCCTACTGTACTGGCAACCGAACGTTTTAAATAATTTTAATATGTATAGTGTGACGTATCATTATTGCTTCCTCATAGGGAAACATTATGATAGTGACGACTTTCGATTTATCAAAAATATTCTAAATCAACTTATTTCTATTTATAATGTATATACACGAAGTTTGAAGCAAATGTCCAGATGTGTGTGTGTGGGTGTGTGTGTGTGTGTCACACGTTTTACTAAAAAAAAATATCTTAAAAACGCTTTCATAAAATTTGGTAGGCTTTTTACACTTATAAATATCTAGAAACGGACACAGTGATTTTTATAAATACTCAAATAAAAATTTTTGAGAAACTTTTTTCTTTAAAAATTACGGTTTTTACACAGAATTATTTCTCTAATAAAAATTTTAGTTTAAGACTAAAAAATTTAGATTTCTTGCATCGAGACGAATCGACTGACCTACATGAAGTATATATTTACTAAAAATTTAAAGAGTAAATGACAATTTTTCATGATTTTTGACGGTAAAAATTTGATGTTTTAGCATAACTCTTAAAATTCTATTTTTTAACTACAGTTCCTTTTGAAAAAATTTTTTACATTAAGAAAAAAATCAATTGACCTATATAAAGCATATATTTTAGCCAGATTACAATGCGTAAATGATAATTTTTTATGATTTTTTCTAATTAAAATTCTATTTTTTTAATATAACTTTTAAAATTATATTTTCTAAATGACAGTTCCTTTTGAAAAATTTAATAATTTAAAAAACAAATCGATCGATATATATATAAAGTATATATTTTATTATCATTTTATACAAAAAAAGGTCATAGTTCAATTATTTCGTAACTTGAAAATATTATTTTATGGTATAACTTTTAAGATAATCATTTTTAGTGACAGTTACTTTGGGAAAATTCTACTATATTAAAAAACAAATTGATTTATATTATTTTAAAGTTTTATTCAATTTTAATTATCAAAAATTTATGAAAAAATATGTCCATGTTACTTTTTAAATTTATTTTTTTTTCTTTGAAGAAGCAAAATGTTTATGAGATTAACATAATTTTCCACTAGTTATTATTATTATCTTATTTTCTCCTTGGAGGTATATGAAAAATGTTTTAGGCTCCATAAGTGTCAATAAATAAGCACGTACATATACACTTCGATTACTGCTACACCACTAAAAGACGATTCTTTTTTCCATTTCCAGCTTGTGGAAAATACTAAGTGCTGAATATTCTCACATTGCACAAGTATCCGTACCTCTTTTATTACATTGTATAACATTGTCGCAAGGAGTGGATACATTTTGGAGGCTTATGCAGGAACAATTTCATGACGTTGACTGGTGTGTTCGATTCACTGCAGGTAATTTGAATTGTTTATAATATAATATAAGTATAATACTTTTATGATTAGAGTGTTCTGATATAATGTGTGGGTAAAGAGAAAAATTTCCATGTGTTTGCTGGAATGAGAATGAGAGTATTGTCTTTTTATTTTGTAAACTTACACTACTACCCATAAGTGTCAGGAAGCTTACATGCGACTCGATAAAGAAACATACTATCACTCAATTAAGGATTTCGCTAGAACTACAACACCTACAAAAATTTCCAAAAGACGATTTGAAAGCTTTTTTTTAATTCTGTATAAAGTGATTAGTATTAGAAGATAATCCGAGAAATACATTTCGAGTTTTGAAGTGAGAAAAGAAGGACAACAAATTATAAATTTGTATCATTACCTTCTCTTAAATTCAACGCCTGGAAAAATCCAGGAATACTAAAACTACCCCCGTAAAAGCAAATATCCCCAATTTCTTGTAATTGATGCTAAAGTATAAACAAGAAATTGACAGAAAACAAATATATTTATGTAAGGAAAAATCCAAGATATTACTCTGTCGAAACATTTGTAAATCCCATCCCCGTAATAAACTTTATGCAGCTACATCCTGTCCTTAATCTTTCCTTTTTTTCATCTTCTTACAACCTAATCTTACAGCGCCTGAAAGTTATTACCAAGGGTATCTCTCCTTAGAAACTATGAGTCTTGTAGAGAGGACAGGCCAAAAACTTCTGTAAACCCTGTACCCTTACCTAGGGCACTGCCGACGAATGGGATCAGTTGCGAATGTACCGACTTAAGAGAATCAACACATTTTTCCGTATCCTCCTTTTTCTTATTTTTTATCCTGTCACTTTATCAATTATTACGCCTACACTTACAATATTGAACAAGCCCTAAGTAAACTTTTTTAGACAATATCAATAAATTGTTTAAACAAAAATAATTATCATTAGTATTTAAGTATTGATAAACAACGTTTTAGCCTAGTTTTATAATCGAAAACTTTACCTTTTAGTATTAAATTGTTTAAACAATCAATCACTTAATCAAACTAATTATCATTCAATCATGTTATGTTCTATTTCAACACTACAATTAATACATCTAAAATTAAACAACTAAACACTACTTAATGTTTTTAATTTTTTAAACAATTTAAATTAACAATTAATGTTAGTCAAAATTGTAACCATTTTCACCAACAACTATAGTAATTAGAAACACTTTTATGAATTATTTTAAATAAATTTGTTTAAACTGTTATGTCGGGTTAAAAATTGAAATTTTTCACTTTTCTGTTTCATTTTTAATCTTATCGAGAATACGAAACTCAAGTTTCTCATCTCTGATAAAGATATACTTGTTTATACACTGTTTCTAGAAACGTTTTCTAGAATCAAGAATAAACAAGTGTATCTGGATTAAATTGTTAAAATGTTCCGGTAACAAAAATGATTCGTTTGCTATTTTATGTATTCTTATTGTTGAATTTAACTATGTTTTGAAACAATTATTTTTTATTTTTTTCATGTATTTTTAAAATAATTTAAAATTTGTTTTTAAATATCAAAATAAGTATAGGTGAACGGGGCTTGTTGGTACGGGGGTTTGTTAGAACACTGCGATTTATTCTAAAGCGTTTAGTCGAATCAATTTTATCCTCACACAAAAGTTGCTGGGGATGAATAGATACAACTTTTCACCAAGTTTCATTATTATTTGATCAATAGTGTGGTGTGAATCCAAGAAAAACTGATTTTGACACTCAAAAGTAAATTTTTAGCCAATTCCTTTTTATGT
>WNHD01007458.1:0-14146 GCA_011057455.1 Ganaspis sp. Gsp50 | reverse complement strand
ATGGAAATTTCATGACTTTTCCATGACTTTTCCAGACAAAAATCAATTCCATGACTTTTCCCTGACCTGGAGATTTTCCCTGACTGTTAGACACCCTGTCAATTTTACTGTTATTATTTAAGTTTGTGTTACAATTAGTAAGTGTTACAATTGTAATACAGTAAGTTACAGTGTACAGTAAGTGTTACAGTAAGTGTTACAGTAAGTGTTAAAGTAAGTGTTACAGTAAGTGTTACAGTAAATGTGTTACAGTAATTCACAATTATCGTCCCAGTAAGTTCTACTGTTAATGTTATGGTGCACAATACAATTAGTAGGTGTTACAGTAAGTGCTACTGTTAATACTACGGTTTAAAATACAATTAGAGGTACAGTAAGTGCTACCAGCAATAGTACAGTTCATGATACAATAAGTTATTACCGTTACAGTAAGTGCTACCGTTAAGTGCTACCTTTATTGTAGATAATTTATAAATTTCGATTGATACCGACCAAGCAGACATTTATAAAATGCTACCTTTATTATTAAAGTATTTTAAAGATTATTATAATGCGATAAATAAGTGTTGAAGTAAGTTCCACAGTAGGTCTTTAATTACAGTATTCTACGATCAATACTATGGATTATGATACAATAAGTTTTTCAGTAAGTGCTACCCTAAGTACTACGGTTTTTGGTTATGAAGCATAACAGTTAATTTTGCCAATAGTACTACAATTTATGATGCAATAAAAAGAACTTTACAGTAAGCGCAACCGAAAATACTGCAGTTTGTCATACAGTAAGTATTACAGTAAGTAGTATTACTGTAAGTATTTCAGTAGTATTACAGTAAGTATTTCAGTAGTATTACAGTAAGTATTACAGTGAGTATTACAGTAAGTACTACAGTAAGTATTACAGTAAGTATTACAGTAAGTATTACAGTAGTATTACAGCAGTATTACAGTAAGTTCCGTGATGATTTCTTCACATTCCATTTCTACCGTAAATTCTCGTCTAAGAATTCAAACTGAAATTTCCATGAAAAATTCAAAAGAAAAAAAATTCTGAATCCATGTAAAAAATGAACCTGGATTCTGAATAGAAATATCGAAATTAAAATCGTTTTATACAAATAGTCGAGAAAATGATACACACGAAATTGTTGAAAGGAAAAACTGTCGAGAAAAACAAGCATCTGTTCGTGACTTGATTTATTTGAAATCCGGTACTTTCTTGCAAGAAGCTACTGATCAATGTTGGTAGTTTTTCGAGCGAGAAGCACGCAACGATTATTTTAAATCTATACCCATTTTTGCACGCAGCGTGTACTTTATCTTGAATTTCGCATCCGACGGGTTGACGCGCTCAGGAAGTATGACGAGGAGAAAAATGGCGAAGGACACAAGAGCCGTGACGCAGTGGATGTACGGATTAATTAGCGATAAGGCTTCTAATGAGCAGCAGGTGAAGCATTGACCAGTCTCGTGTGTTCTTGTTCTCCTTCCTAAAGTGCTGGAAAAAGTAGCGTTAGAAAGTTGGCATTTCGTTTCACAGACTCAGATCATCAGAAGCAATTCTTGAAGAAAACAATTCACGTGCCTCTGGCCGTAAAAATTTGTTCGATTTTTACACAGGTGACAAAAGGAGAGGTGTCACGTCTCGTGAATTGTGGGCCACGTGACAAAGGCGTGAGCGAGGTGCGACGCGTCGCCATGGAACAATGCCATCGAGGAGGAATGCCACATGCCGCACCCATCTTCTGCTTTCCGATCTCTTCTTCGTTTTACTCAAAAATCGTGGGCATTAAAACCGAATGCGTTAATACAATAATTATCGCACAAATGCTTTCTGATCTACACTGAATTTTTACAAGATTTAGGAAAAACACAAAATGGCTTGTGTTATTCCCAAGAAATTGAGCAATACGCATGCGCCGCGCGTGCGCAAAGGAATCAGCTGTTTGCGTTCTGCATCATGTTGACATATTGTCGCATACACAGAATTGGTTTGTGTATTTCCCTTCTTCTTTTTTATTAAATTGGCTTTGAGGTTTTGCAGATGGCGCAAGTAGTTTCAGTGAATTTCACAAAACATTTTTTTCGTGCATTTGCAAAATAATAATTCAAGTAAATTCCTGTAGGAAAAACGAGTTGAAAAATTCCATCCTGAGTTAGAAGGATTGGAAAGTGTTGGCAAGTGTTGAGTTTTAAATTGAAAGAGACAGAATTTTTTGGGGCTGTTTTTCGACAGAAAGAAGCATGTTAATGAGGAGAGATATTTTGTGAGCGATTCTGTGCAAGTACAAATGTATGTACAGATGGTACACACAGAAGAACATGTCACGCACGTTTATAAGAATGCGATAAGTCGCGGCCATGTCACGGCAAGATATAGAATATACCGACAACCAGGCGGTGCCATTGTGTCGGTCGGTCTTACTAGCGATGGCGTACCTTCTCGAGGAGACTTGCTAGCGTGACCTTATTCCACTAAAATATACGCGACCGGCATGCAAAACAAAGGAGCAACGTTAGCAACCGGTAGCTGACCGATCGGGCCCAGACACGCACCGACGCGACGCCATTGTTTCAACCGTTGTTCACGCGTGACCAACAGTCCCCAAAGAGTACCGAAAAGGTCAACCCACCTATTCCCATTGTCTCTCGTCAAAAAAATCCAAAGACCCACTACGTGCTCGAAATTTTAACGTCCCAATTCGAAAGCGCCCAAATTTTTCAAAAGCCACGTTGAAAAGAAATTATTTAACAATAAATGGTGTTTCAATTGGACTAGTATTCTGCACATTCAAACGATGCTCACGGCTACAACGAATTTGCAGGAATGCAAACAACGATTTGAAGAAATAAACAAAAGGTGGTCGGAAAGTCTCCTTTGTCCGTCTCGCCTTTGAGCAAATTGCTGCAGACATCTTAAAAGAAAATAATTTTACTTGGGAACTGCGGCTTCTGCCGTCCGGTTCGTTGAGTAATAAAGATTATCACGATGGTCGGGGGTGTAAGAATGGGTGTTACCTCGTTATACGGTACCGGGTAAACGACGCTGCTCGCTACATATACCTATATGTGAGTACACAGACCTAACCTATACGCCTGGACGGTCTTATTATCGTGCCGGTGCAATTAAAGAAGGAAGCCTAGAAATTAGCGGGTGGTGAACGGGTGTAAGTATAGAGTCCGCGTACGAGCGAACCAGTGGAAGCGACGGGGTGCGGTGAGCAGAATCTCGAGCAACGAAGAGCGAAAAAGAACGAGGGACAAAGAGAGAATCTCCTGAATATGCATAGACCAAACGGAACGGGACGAGATAAGGGTCGACTTATTTTTCCTGCCATTCGTTTTGTTTCATCCTTATTTTATTTTGGTGCTAACTGCTACCGCTACCCTCCAGGAGATGGTCTTATTCCTCCCAGTGGCGGATCCAGAATTTTCTTCAAGGGCACTCACGCAGGAATATACGTCAAGGTTTTCTTTGAAAGATGAATCGTAATTCAATCAAAAACAAACTGTTTTTGGTTTTTAATCAATTTTTCTAGATTAAACAAAACTAGTTCTAGTTCTAAAACTAGAAACTAGTTCTAAAACTAGAAACTACTTCTAAAACTAGAAACTAGTTCTAAAACTAGAAACCAGTTCTAGTTTACGAAAGTAAACGTGACACGTCGCGAAGAAAAGCAAACGAATTTAGGTTATGTTCTTTGTTTAAGACTGCAAAAGTTTACTAACCTGCAGTGTTAGTTTTTTGCACACTGTCGAGAGGCAGTTTTTGATTTCAGATAATTTAGAGGGAAGTATTATTCAGACAGCATCAAAAAACATAACCTTTGTTTTAAATACCTTTCTTCGTGACGCGCCACAAATGTAAACATTTCAGTTACATCCTCAAATAAACAATTCCAGTAGATTTCCAAACTCGTTAGAACGTTAAAATATTTCGACAATAGAGGTTGACCCCTTAAATATGTAAATGAAAAAACTCAAAAACAGATGTCGTGTACCGGAAGTTGAATTCTCGTTTATTAGTATGCGCCCTGGAGGCCTACGGTTACAGATTCACACAACCTGCAGAAATAACTTCCTTTTTCCCGCGATGGCCGATCACGATGAATATT
The DNA here is from genome assembly GCA_011057455.1 of Ganaspis sp. Gsp50. Lineage (NCBI taxonomy): Eukaryota > Metazoa > Arthropoda > Insecta > Hymenoptera > Figitidae > Ganaspis > Ganaspis sp. Gsp50. The sequence goes on along the minus strand of WNHD01007458.1, from coordinate 10,031 downwards.
CATGAAAAAAGGACTGGGACCAGCGCACCGCGCTTTCGTATCTTGCGATACTTAAGGTTTCGAGAGCGCACTTAAGGCGCTCAAATTATTCCGCTTGACAATTCTTTGGTTCATCAGAAGCGTTAATGGCCCCTTTCTAATCATAACGACGCGTCTCTGAACGGTGATAATGAGCCACAAGAGAGTCCAGAAGAGGATGATTACTCGCACTTTGCTTGTATGCTAATAATGCACTCGACGAGATAATTCGCAACACGCCCTGAACTCGTGCGAAAAATTCCATCCGGAAATATTTTAAACTCCACTGACGTGTTATTTTGTTCTCTCTCTTGTTAGTCCGTTGTTCTTTTCGTTTGCCTGCTGTTTTTACACTCTTGTTCTTTTCCCTTTATTCTTTTGTCTAACCTCGGCAACCTTCAATTCCATTTGGATAACTATTTTCCGCTTACAATTTTTTCCCTTTTTCGACTGATCCTGTACCCCAATATTTTTGTAGATCTAGTGTGAATGACTGAAAGTTACCAAAAGTTACCAAAATATTACTATAGGAAATTGACGCCCACACAGCACCGGAAATTCCCTGAAACTCCCCTGAATATTCAATTACATTTTCGGAATATTGAAATTCTCGGAACTTCCAATTTCAATATTCCGAAAATGTAATTGAATATTCAGGGGAGTTTCAGGGAATTTCCGGTGCTGTGTGGGCGGTTAAAATGCATTATATTATAGTAAATCGCTTTCCGAAAGTCATAATTTAGTTACAAACGATTAAGTTAGTTTACAATTTAAAGATTCCACTTGATAAATGTTTATAATATTCTAAATTAATGCAAATAATAATTTCCTTGCTCAAAATATGATTGCCAGCCATGATTGTCAGCTGATACTTGAAAACAAACAGGTATGGGAAGCTAGAACTCACAAGCTGATTCGATGGCAGAGTTGGGTAGGACCGAATACTTGTCCATCTCTCTGGCTAGACGCAAGAATTCTATCCTACCCAACCCTGCCATGACTCCTTGCTTCCCAAACCTGTTTGTTTTCAAGTATCAGCTGACAATCATGGCTGGCAATCATATTTCGTGCAAGGAAAGTATTATTCGCATTAATTTACAATACTATAAACATTTATCAAGTGTAATCTTTAAATTTTATTCGTTTGTAACTGAATTGTGATTATCAAAAAGCGATTTACCGTTTAATCGAGCAGAATCAATTTTCTGCCACTGGGTTCTTCTTTCGTTTCTCTTATTTAGTTTTTTTTCGTAACAGTTATTCTGAAGAAGGAAAAGTTGCGATTGTAATTCCCGGATGATTAATCGTCGGGAATGAGTGACGGGGGAAAAAGGAAATAAGTTGTAGGTTTGTGGAAGGTTGGTGAACGGAAAGAGAGCGTGAGGAGGAAAATTCAGATGTCAGAAGGAGGGTTCTGTGCCCCTCGCGAGTCGGCCCTGTGGTCATGCAGCAGGAAGGAAACGCAAAATAAATATAGCGACGCGCACCAAGCGGGAGCGAAGTATAGGGACCAGGAGGACTGGAACTGGATGGCAGTCCGGCCAGAAAGATACATATTTTTAAATATTTTAGTCACGGTTCGCAATCGCCTCGTCACGCAGACTTGCCACCTAGTGCCTAGTGGCCATTACGTACCTACTACTTACCAGGCTTCTACCTGGACATCGCGTTCAGTATGATGGTCCCTCTCGTAACCCAACAGTTTTGTGTTATACTACACTACGCACCTACAGGGTATCCATAAAGAAATTTCTACTCGTATTACTCCTACGTCCCGCTTTACATTTTTCATAATTTTTCAAGTCCAGGAAAGAAACGGTAGACTGTATTTTACAACATCCGATCATTCTTTTTCTTTCTCTGATTAAGACCTTTTTGGTACCAGAGAGTAAACTTGCATGAGGGAATAACGATACTCAATTTCGTAACAACTAGATGCAAATAGCTAGATAAAAAATTTAACAACCATTTTTCATAGGTAACAGGTGAAAAAAAATATAAATATTCTAAAATTAAACTTTTTTTAAGCTACCCTATTATTACAAGAATTGTAGTAAATTATGAAATTGTAGTTAAAAGATGGTTTTAGGTTATGTTGTAAATTTCGAAATTAATTTGTCCAGATAATGTTCGTTGGCGAAAAAGATGAGACGTATTTTTTAATTTTTTGCCAAATTTACGAAAGCGTGTTATTTCTTATGGGATTTCAATGTTAATTTTTAGTACCTTTGAGGCACGGGTAATTATTGAATAAAAAAATACGTAGCTCATCTTTTTCGCCAAGGAACAAAATCAGGGTGCAGTACGAAAAAAATTTTGTTTGTTTTAGGCCACCCCTAGCATTTTAAGTATTTTGAAGTGTTTTTTAATATTTTAAAGTATTTTTAAAATTTTTGAAGTTTTTTGAAGTAGTTTAAAGTATTATAATACTTTTAATGTATTCAAAATAATTCATATTTTATAAACTGTTTACACTTTATTTAATAATTTAAAATTTATTTAAATTTAAAATAATATTTTTAAATACTATTTTCTTTAAATAACTCATATTTTATAAACTGTTTACACTTTATTTAATATTTAAAATATTTTAAAGTATTTTTAAGTGTTTTTAAATATTGTGAAGTAATTTAAAATCTTTTGAATTATTAGGAAGCATTTAGAAATATATTAACGTAATTTCAAGTATTTTTAAATATTTTAAGTATGTTGAATTGTTTTTTAATATTTTAAAGTATTTCTAAACATTTTGCAGTAGTTTGAAGTATTATAATACTTTTAAAATATTTACAATAACTAATATTTTATAATCTGTTTACGCTTTGTTTAATATTTAAAAAAATAATATTTTCAAATATTATACTTTGAAATATTTTGAAGTATTTTAAAGTATTTTATAGTAATTTTAAATATATTTAAATATTTTGAAGTAATTTAAAATCTTTTGAAGTATGAAGAAGTATTTACAAATAGTTTAAAGTAATTTCAAGTATTTTGAAATATTTTAAAGAATTTTGAAATATTTTGAATAATTTTTAAATAATTGTGAGTATTTTTAAGTATTTTTAATCATTTTTAAGTATTTTTAAATATTTTTAAGTATTTTTAAGTATTCTAAAATATTTTGAAGTTGTCTGAAGTATTTTAAAGTAATTTTAAGTATACTTAAATATTTTTAAGTAGTTTTCAGTGTCGTTATTTATTTTGAAATATTTTAATAGTAAGTATTTAATATTTATTTTAATTAGTAAGTATTTGGAAATATTTTTAAGTAGCTTTAACTATTTTGATATATTTTGAAGTCAGTGCAACTATTTTTGAATATTTTGAGTTACTAGAACGCATTTGGAAATATTTAAAGTAATTTTAAGTACTTTTAAATATTTTGAAGTATTTGAAAGTATTTTGAACTATTTTAAAGTAGTTTAAGTATTTATAAATATTTTTAATTTATTTTAAGTATTTTTACATAAATTAAAGTATTGGAAAATATTCTCGAGTATTGAAAAGTATTTGAAATTTTTTTTAAAGTATTTTTAAATATTTCAAAATATTTTTAAGTATTTTGAATGAGTCTGAAGTATTATAATATTGTTACAATATTTTAAAAGAATTATTATTTTAAAATCTGCGTATACTTTATTTAATGTTTAAAATATAATGTATTTAAATACTTTGATGTCTTTTAAAGTATTTTAAGGTAAATATTATTGATTTTGAAATTTTTTATACTAATTATAAGCAATTTAAATATTTAAAATTTTTTTTGTAGTGATTTGAAGTATTTTTAGTACATTCAAAATTTTTTGAAGTATTTTAAAATATTTAGAAGTATTGGGAAGTATTTAAAATAGTTCAAAGTAATTTTTAGTATATTTAAATATTTTGTAGTATTTTTGAAAACTTTGAAGTATTTAAAAATATTTTGAAGTATTCAGATGTATTTGAAAATAGTTCAAAAATATTTTTAGCATATTTAAATATATTGACATATTTTGAAGTGTTCATAAAAATTTTGAAGTATTTTAAAATATTTTGAAGTATAAGAATGTATTTGGAAATAGATATTTTGAAGTATTGGGACGTATTTGGAAATATTTTAAAGTAATTTGAAGTATTTTTGATTATTTTGAAGAATTTTTAAATACTTTGAAGAAATTTAGTAGTACTTTGAAGTAGTATTTTAAGGTAGTTTTAAATATTTTGAAGTTTTTTTCTGTAAAAGAAAATATAAATTTTTTGTAAAACTTAATAATCATCATAAAGCAAAGAAAATTAGAATAGAAATTTCCAACCGCTATCTAGATCCCTACTATTCAATTATTTTCTTCTCGATTTCGATTGCCGAAATGATTTCTTTTTGACTGACTTTAAGGAATTTAAAAAATGAAGCAAAAGGATGAAAATAATAATTGTGTTTCTTTTGTGAAACGGTAACAGTTGTCGACATGAAGTTTAAAATATATTCGCATTAATTTGCCGACGGGTAGAAGTAAGTTTATGATACTCAACTAGCTTGGTCGAGTATTTTGGCGCTATCCTTGTGCCTGTCCGCCAACAACTCTACGGGGAAATGTAACTGCCGTAACTGCTGCCTACTCAGCGTACTCGAGTTGGTATTAGCGGTGGTGGTTATTCGAGTAATTTATTAATAAGATTCCGCAGATGTGAGCAGGAATGAGAGAGCAGTTAGTGGGCGAGTTGTTCGCCCGACTTTAATTTCCGCCACTTGCGGATACGCTGCACACGTGACGTAACAGCGCTTGTTACGATTAACGTAGCACGGATTTCTCATGCTTTCTGTAAAAAGCAATTTCCCTCATTCATCAACTTCGCATTTTTTCCTCCTCCGAACTTCGGAACATTTTATTAATCTTTCCCAATTTATTGAAGAGAATTAGATTGGAGATTAGAAAATTTGTTTAGATTTTTAGGAGATGTTTAGGAGTTGTTCAAAAGATATTTAGGAGCTGCGTTTAGATTTATTGCAATTGAAGTCCAGATGAAAAAAATCATTTATTCTGGTTTGAGGGATGAAGACGAGTGGAGGTAGATTTATTTTCGCTAACACGTAAGTTCGACAAGAGCGAGAGGGAAGATAAGAGCTCTGACACGAATTTAACGAGTAGACGCGTCATTAAGGGCTGGCGGTGACGATGAAAGTGTGTTGGGTAAGGGGCGCCTAGCTGAGGGCAACGGGATGGTAGGGTGCGCTGGAAATGATGCCACGGTGCCTGGAAAAATGCGAACCTCCGTCTCTCCGCATATATTTCCATACATCAGCCCAACTCCAGTTTCTGGAGCGAGAGACTCGTAGGACGACGTCGCCGACGACAATGATGACGGTGGCCCACGAATGCGACGGGAGGATAAGGGGGTCAACGGAATAAATCCAACTAATTAGACGGGGAAAAACCACGGATTAATTACCCGGCGCCTTCCATCCCTTCCTCTTTAGCAGACAACCTGCCTCCAGCAACCCACTTTTCAAAATATTAAAAAGGATGAAGGATTGGTTAAATAATTTTCTGCATCGGGAGCAACTTGGAATTGGTATGTTCTTTTTATTTGTATCATCAACTGTTGGAAGATTTTCAGAACCGCATGGTTCGCTTTTTGAATTCGCAGGCAGCGGGGGTAGAGGGACTACTGCCGAATCCTTCAGATGAGTGGAGGGGATGCTTAATCTCCAATCGTTCTATGCCTACTGCCCAATCCTTCAATTGAGTGCCTTACTCTGGAGTACGCAGTCGTCCGGTCTGACTCATTGCAAAGATTGTCCACTTCTTGGTAAGCAACTTTCGCTAAACTAAATTTAAAAAAATTGGAAATGAGGGGCGTTTTTTTTAAAGACAAATCGTAATTTGGGATGCCACAGAGCATCCCCTACGTAGAGGCATCCCCTCTACGTAGGGGGAAGTCAAGTTTATGACGCACGTGGAGGGGATTCCGAGAACCCAGTTTACAACGCACGTGGAAGGGATACCGAAACCCGAGTTCACGACGCATGTAGAGGGGATGTCGAAAGCCACGTTTTCGACACAAGTGGAGGGGATGGCGAAAGCGAAGTTCACAACACATGTGGAGGGGATGCCTATCCACGCGTGGATGATTTAAAATCAGAGTGCAAAAATAATGAAGCCACGAAGTGAGGACAAGGGAGGTTTTAAGAAACAGAGTTTTAGGGTACGGAAGGGACCACTCCATGCTCTTGAAGGCAATAAATGCTGATCTCCGGCATCGTCGGGGCAAGCCGCGCAACGCTGCATTCTTCCAAGGCAAATACTAGAAAAGTAGGATGACTCGGTGCAAGAGATGGTATATCTATATAGAGGACCAAGTAAGTATACAGTGAGGCTTTCCCGTGGCGAGGAGTGTTTGCGAGCCGCTCGAAAGCTCTCCGACCAAGCTTCCCCCAAGCAAGCTTCGGGGATGATGGCGGGGAACTGAAATGCAGATTTTGTGCGACTCTCCAACTGCAAACCTCCCAGCCAGCTTCCAGCTTCCTTTATCGTCCTTATACCTGCTACTCTCCAACCTCTTCCATCACTGCTCCCTAAACTTGCAGAATTTACTTAGTGCTTAAAATCCCTTTACATCCTTCAGACGCAGAAATTGGCGAATTTCGATGTTGAAAAAATTCACGCTCCAGCTGGTTGGAAATACAAAATTGTCGACGATGTGATTTGTTTGCACAACTTGTTTTGGAGTAGAATAAAAAATGAACACAAATAATGATTTGAAATTATTGGAGGTGGCAGCGGTGGGACTTTTTTCTAAGGTTTGGATTTTTATTTCATTCAAGTTATTAGTTTAATGGTTGAAAATATCGTCTTTAGGGTAGGGAATAAACAGTTTTTGAAGGATGCTGTCGAAGAAAGGCGCTGTGGGATGAAGAAAAGCAAGGCGCGTCATTGCCGGCCGTGGCACGTGATCGATGGCGCTGCCCGTTATCTCCTCACCCCCTCGTGTGCCGAGCAATTCATCATCTCGGTCTGTTTTTCACTTACTTTATATGCAACGTATTCCATAATTTTTATTCAGTCAGTCGAGGCACTCCCTTCTCTGAAACGACCCTTTCTGTCTATAAAACAACAGACCGGACCCAAAGGGAGGGCGCGTAACCTTTGAGAAAGAACGGCGTCCTTTCCATCAACCGGAAGTATCTTCCAGGATATACGTAGGCATTGAAATTGCCTGGCTACTGGTCCATACATATGCTAAAGAATCTGCGATGAAGATCATGCTGCTCTCTCGCAACCGTCCAACAACACTCGCTCCGTTTGATTTATCGGACAAGGAATCGCTCGTGCTAAATTTCTGGAAAAATATGCTGACCATTTACATAAAATGAATTATTTTGAAATTCGATTCTGTGCGTTTCTTGGCAAAAATACGTCGCCGAGTCAGAGGAAATAGAACAGATTTTACTGATACTATTTTTAGTTTAACGGAATTTTTTTTAATTCCTCTGAAAGATTATCCTAACTTTCTTTGGTATTCCCTTTTTTAGATTCTCATCAATAATGAGAAGGTATTACATTTTTAGGGTTAAATTGAGCATCATGAAATGAGGCTAATCTTCATTTTTCTGGCGTTTACTGTTTTCTAAGTGTGAATTGTGGGAATTATGAGAATTAGCTGGATCGAGGGGACAAATTAGGAACAGTTTTCTGGCTGATTCTGACAAGGATCTAGACTTTAACGGTTGACGCGAACAGGTAATTGTTGGAGGGTAGTTATGATTGCCGTTACGGTGTCTCCCGTGGAATTACAGAGGGTGCGTTTGAGAGGGTCGATAAGCTGGATGTCATGGTCCCCTTAAACTGACTCGGGAGCATCTGACATTATCCTTGTTCCAGTGTCCGACTCTTTTTAGATCTTATCAAGGAGGTCACGGTGCTTATGTGCCTGCCGCTAACATATTTTTAAGTACCGACTCGAAGAGTCGGAAACGGTGATACTCGGATATATAAGAACGTAAGCCGGTGGTTTTATGGTCAGGGAGAGCCTGCACCTTGGGATAAGGCACCTGCCCTGCAAGGTGCTCTAAACCTCTTCCTTCTCAATTGCTCATTTCTCTTTTTTAATCCTCCTGGCGCGTGCATCTCGAGTTGCTTGACCATCACAGTAAACAACCAAATTTATAACCGCCTCCCAAGACTATGCATTTTATATTCAACAAATCACCATTACCAAAGTGTTTCAGATTCATGTTTTCTTAATAAATTTGACTTGTGCTTCTAACTTGTATTTATAATTTGCGATTAATATTAATTAAAATAAATATTAATAAAATAGGTTATAATAAAGTAGATATTAATAAAACAATTCATAAAATAAACATTAATAAAATAATTAATAATCTATACAACAATCAAAGTATTAATAAACATTAATAACCAAATATTAATAAAATAAATATTAATTCGTCAATAAATAATTATTTGGTTCGTCTTCATGTCATCTACACGAGAATTAACTTTAATTCTAATTTAAATTAAAAATGATTGACCAGGATTTATGACGACTATTTAAAAGGATTGATATCCTAAGCCACAAAATGTTTATGATATTTTTATACATCAACATTACTTATTTGTACATGAATTATTTAAATTAAAAATTATTGACAACGATTCAGAACGACTGTTTACGAGGATTAATATCCTAAACCGCAAACTGTTTATGAAGTTTTTGTACAGCAACATAATTTATTTGTACATCAATTATTTAAAAATGATTAAATGATTAATTAAAAATGATTGACCAGGATTCATGGCGACTGATTAAGAGTATTGATATCCTAAACCTAAAAATGTTTATGAAACCTGTACATCAACATAATTTATTTGCATATCAATTATTTCATTTAAAAATTATAGATCAGGGTTCATGGCGACTGTTTAAGAGTACTGATATGCTAAGCCTCGAAATTTGTATGATAATTCAACATAATTTATTTGTATAACAATTATTTAAATTAAAAATAATTGACCAGGATTCAAGACAACTGTTTAAGAGTATTGATATCCTAAACTTCAAAATGTTTATGAAACTTGTACATCAACATAATTTATTTGTACATTAATTATTTAAATTAAGAGTATTGATATCCTAAACCTCAAAATCTTTAGAAAAACTGTACATCAATATAATTTATTTGTACATCAATTATTTAAATTAAAAATGATTGATCAGTATTCATGACGACTGTTTAAGAGTATTGATATCCTAAACCTCAAAATTTTTATGATACTTTTATACATCAATTATTTGAATTCAAAATCATTGACCAGGATTCATGGCGACTGTTTAAGAGTATTGATATCCTAAACCTCAAAACTTTTATGACACTTTCGTACATCATCATAATTTATTTGTACATCAATTATTCAAATTTAAAATGATTGACCAGGATTCATGACAACTGTTTAAGAGTATTGATATCCTAAACCTCAAAATTTTTATGATACTTTTATACATTATCATAGTTTATTTGTACATCAATTATTCAAATTACAAATGATTGACCAGGATACATGACAACTGTTTAAGAGTATTGATATCCTAAACCTCAAAATCTTTAGAAAAACTGTACATCAATATAATTTTTTTGTACATCAATTATTTAAATTAAAAATGATTGATCAAAATTCATGCCCGTGTAGAAAAATTTCGTGGCGCTAGCTAGCAGCGCTAGATACATGGTAATTTTGCATACAATCTCGCGCTGCTAACTAGCTCCACGAAATTTTTCTACACGGGTGACGACTGCGACTGCTTAAGAGTATTGGTATCCTAAACCTCAAAATTTTTATGATACTTTTATACATCAATTATTTGAATTCAAAATGATTGACCAGGAATCATGGCGACTGTTTAAGATGAGAGTATTGATATCCTAAACCTCAAAATTTTTATGATACTTTTGTACATTATCATAATTTATTTGTACATCAATTATTCAAATCTAAAATGATTGACCAGCATTCATGACGCCTGTTTAAGAG
>WNHD01007457.1:0-12033 GCA_011057455.1 Ganaspis sp. Gsp50 | reverse complement strand
AAAATGGTCAAAAATTTCAAAGTTGCATAAATAAAAAAAAAAAAATTTTTTTATCGTTTTCAACATAAATAAGGTGTTGGATGAAATATAAAAGATATATGTAAGTATTATTGAAAATGAAAATTGGGAACATAGAAAAGTAGGGGTACCCGGTTTTGCCCCACTCTCCCCTACAAATATTTATTTCATATTAACAACTCTATTAAACTCTTTAGTATTCGTGTTAATATTATTAATATTAATAATATTATATATATTATATAGTATATATATATGTATACATATCAATAACATTGATATATGTATACGTATATCAATGTTATTGTTTTTTTATTTTAAATTTAAAGACATTTAAAATCTTTTAAAATAATGTAAAACTTTTCTAAATTATTGCTACTGTACCTAATATCAGAAACTATAATTTCAGGCTTTCTACAACTCTGGAATACCTGGATTCTCAAAACTTTTATTATTCCTCAAGGAATCATGGAAATCTCATGGAATTTTCATTTACACCATGGAAATTTGTATTTTTTATTTAATTTCTTTACATTATTATATATTTCTGTATATTAAGTTCTACCAAAATTAATAATATACTTTTTTTTACAGAAAAGAACTTCAAAATACTTCAAATACTAAAAAAATTTTCAGAATATTTGAAAATACTTCAAAAAAATTAAAATCACTTAAAAATACTACAAAATATTAAAAAATAATTAAATTTAATTTAAAATACTTTAATGACTTCAAAATATTTAAAAAAAAAAAAAAGGTATGCAATTTTTTTAAAACTTAATAAACATCATAAAGTACACTACAAAAACTGGTGTCTTGTTGGTGTCTTACCGAGAGACGTTTAGAACACTGAATGTCTTAAATTATAAGACACCTTTTGCGTCTAAAAACGCAAATAAGACATTTAAGTGTCTTATACGAAGACACCAGTTTTTGCAGTGTAAAGAAATTAAATAAAAAAATTAATTTCCATGATATAAATGAAAATTCCATAAGATTTCCATGATCGCATGAGGAATAATGAAACGCCATGGGAATTCCAGGTTTTCCAGAGTTGTAGAAACCCTGAAGAGAGCGATTATAAACGGTACACAATAAAGCTATTAAATCGGGTATATAATTCTCATGTTGTTATCGTGTCTTGAGAGGAAAGATGTCTGTTCAAATTGTATATTTGTTGACATTCTTGATTTGCATTCTTATCTATACCGATGTAAAATAAATAAATGTCACGAGTATAAAGCCTTGCGCGTTTCATGAGCAAGATTACCACCCCACCACGTCGCATTGCGATACGGTCGATACAGTCGCATCACAATAAATTCGCAAGGTTGACATACTATATTACAACTCTCGGTGCAAGTGCTGCCTTGATATTTCTGCAAATTGCCAAGCTTTCATCAAGTTACTACGTATTTTCACTTTCCAGCCTTATTTCCAGACTCGAGCCTGACTTTTCCAGCGGGTGATCCACCACAGCCCCTCTCTTTGCCGATTTTACCACCCGCTTCAAGAGTCACTGTAGTGACTCCTTCCCTCTGTAGAAACTCGGTTCATTCGCTTTTTCCATTCCTCTTTCGAGTCGAGGCGCAGTCGTACACCTGCTGCGAGACACTCGTGGCAGGAACGTTTAACGCGTGCTTTCATAGCTTATTTTCCTCAAAGGAAAATAAAACGTTGCGGTTTCGTAAAATCAATATCGAAATTCACTGTGTTGTTTAATAGTCTCCTTGCAATAAAGGGTACGAAATTATTTCGTACGTATTTTATTTCATCTTTCTTTTCTACCAGTGATGACATGTGCTTGATTTTAAGAGTGCCTTTTCGCAGGATTGCCTCTCAGTTTTCGTGATACAAGGAATATCTATGCAGAATTGGTAATGTTCTTGAAAGTACAAAAATTTACCAAGTTGCACAAATTCATCGAAATGCAAATCTATCGAAATGCAAAAATCCATCAAAACGCAAAAATGCAAAATTTCATCAGCAACAACATTGACCCTCTGAAAAGTTATTTCAGAAAAATAGTATAGATTAATATATTGTGAGATGGTGGGATTTATTGAAACGAATTGAAACGAAAATGACATTGCTTTGGATAGAATGCAATTTTAATTAAATTCATTTTTCCAAGGATTTTAATTCTGTGTAATTCCATTTGATTAAAATTAAAGTGTAAACAATTTTTGCTTAAAAACAAAATTAGTTTCCAAGTTCTAAGGAATAGGATTAAATTGATTTCACTTCTAACTATTGTTAGACATATTTATTATAAATATATATAATAATAAATATTTGCTATTTTCTTCTAAAACTGAAAAGAACATAAATGTGCGCGGATGAATGCTTTTCAGGGGGATTAAAACAGAAATTTATAAATGACATTAGTTGCAATAAAAATGATTGAAAATTAAACGATGTAAGCATTTTAATTCGTTTCAATTACCCTCTCCTTGCTAAATATTTAATCTCAAAATGAATATATATTTAATAGAAATGAATGTGTCGCGCTTCGAAGAAATGGACCTTTGAAGAAAACGATCATAGGTTACGTTTGATGATAGTTTGATTCAAGTTTTGTTCTCAATTCTTTGCAATCAAAAACAGTTTTTCATGAATAATTTTTTGTATATTATCAAGGAAAAACATTTCAATAATTAAAAAGGAAGCTTTAATCAAGTTATAACTATCATTAAATAGAATATGCCATTTTTTTCTTCTGAGGTCCCTTTCTTCGGAGCGCGTCCCAAATATACTTCATCCTACATTCAGAAACACTACATGGCTGACAAAAGTGCGATGATTTTGGAATTCAATGTTGTTGGTTCAATAAAGTACTTACAGTGAAATTTATATTATCTCATGATTAAGACAAAGGCAATACTCTAAATTTTGCACTACATGCTACTCTATGCTATTGAAACAATAACATCAATTTCCAAAAGCACCGCATTTTTCAAAGCCAAGTATTTTTTGCAGTGTATTAAACATTAAACAACATTTGAAGTGCATAAGAAATAAAATTCATCTCTATTATAGGCGTAATTATATACATAGGTAGAGACTAAGGGGATCTCTTATTCTAGAATGCTCTTAGGTCCCTTGGAAAAAATTATAAATTTATGTTTTTTATACACAAACATGTATATTATTAGCAGGGATACGGACCCTGATATTTTAACCACGTTTAGAACTCGCATATTAATGAAGGCAAAATAAAAAACACTGCAAAAACAGGTGTCTTATTTTAAAACGTTTAGACATTTAAGACGTTTAGGGTTTACTTCTACACTGAGAAAAATGAGTTTGCTGTTATATGGATAACATGTTAGCTGTTTTAGCTAATTCTTAGCTATTATAGCTAAAAAAGTTTGCTATCCATATAATAGCAAACCCATTTAACTGGAATAGCTAAGAGTTAGATAAAACAGCTAACTGTTTTTCTCCGTGTAAAAGGTGGAAATAACGTAAGACGTTTCCTTATTGGTCCAAATTTTAAGACGCCAATAAATGTCTTAAAAATGACCACCTAAACGTCTTAAATCAAGACACTTGTTTTTACAGTGGAATAAAATTAATTATTCAATTTCTTACTATTGGTGGTTTATTACTACGTGAAATAATACATGCTACTAGTAATAATTATAATAATAAATCAAACGTGAATGTAGACAAAATGAATAGTTAATTAATAAGTGAAAATATTCAAATGGATTGCAAATATTCAAGTGCATGAAAAAAAATGAAAGTTGTATAAGAGCATAAAAGAGCAAATTACAAAAAAGTAGTAAGAAAACGGTTTAAAACATAAATATTAATAAATCGATCAGTCCGAGTCAAATAAAGTAAAAAAACAATTATTTACGTTTCAACAGCACAGCTTTCCTCTTTAGAAACTAAAATTCATTAAAAAATATTTTAAAAAATTACAAAAAAATATAAAACACATAAATATAAGCTTCATTTGACACAGTGGCGGATCTAGACTTGGTTTTTGGGAGGGGCGATATGTGGGAGAGAAAAGGATAGCAATATAATGCTGTCTCTCTCTCTCTCTCTCTCTCTTTCATATAATAATAAGCATTTCGAAGGGGGCGATTGCCCCACCATGGATCCGCGCCTGATTTGACAGTTAACATACCTACCGTTAATATAAGGATGTTTGTTTAAATTTTTATATACTCAAACAAAATGAAATTAAAGACAATGGACGTTTGTACAGTATTATTTGACGAAAAACACTATGATTACAATTCGAATTTTAAAATTGATAAAAGTCAACAAGGAAAGCAAGGTGAAATAAGAATATTATTATAACTGAGTTAATGTTTGTAATAATAATAAAGTAAATATTTCTGAAATGTAAATGGGACTAATATTTATATAAAGAATACAAAAATAATATATATAATACCAATATGTTTCGTAAAAATATAAATAAATAATAAAACTCATCTAGTAATTGCTCCCATAAATAACAATAATTTGTGATCAAATTGAAAAAAAACTAGGTTTTAAAATATAATTTATCGTGAAAAATAAATAACACTTAAAAATATCGTAATAATAAAAATAGATCTTGTAATTAAAGTTTCGACTTGTAATTTTTTACTTTTATACTAACTTTGGAATTGATACTTTACACCCTTTCCTTAAAATATATAAATAAAGGCCACATAACAATGATTCTAAAAAAAATTACGTCTTGTAAAGAAGATTTACAATTTAAATCCATGCAACTTGTTAAATTAAATATATATGTAAATAATTTTAATTAAACTTGCATGGATTGTATCCAGAATTTGATCTAGAAAGGGTCAATCCAGATTAAATTTGTAAAAAGAATGATAGTGGAGGGGGTAAAATTTATATTAAATTTCTGATTTCTACAGGGGGGCAGCTGCCCCTCCCTGCCCCAACGTAGGTATGCCTATGCATGGATTTAATAATAAATAAATAATAATCGACTCAGTGTCAAATTTGATTTATACTAATTAATAATAATAATCGACATTAATAAAATTGAATTCATTCTAATAAATAATAATATCTATACCTATATAACAGGAACAATATTTTTAATTGGTTTTAATATTTAAACTTTCCTTAAATTATGCTTTGATATAAAATTAATCGCAATTTTCCATTCAAAAGTTATTGTTATACTATAAAGTTTGCTAATTTTAGAAAATTTACAAAAAATAAACGAAAACAGTTATTTATATATTTGGCGATCAATAATAAGCTGAAAAATTAATTTTATTCTTAAAAAGAAATTACTAAAATTAGAAACGCATAAAGAAATTACAAATATTTAATTAAAACATGAATATTTTATGTATGTATAGAAGATTAATAAAGACAAAAGATAAATAACAGAGTACATGAAAATAGAATAAATTGACTATATCGTCGATAAAACTCGTATTATCACTAATTAATTAATGTTGTCACTATTCAGTACTAACGAGCTATCTAATCTGAACATTGAAATTCTATGATAGTAATTTCACTTATTTGATGAATGTTTCTGATAAAAGTTTAAAAGATGAAAGAATTTTAAGAGTTCTAGATTATGAATTTCCTGCAATAAGTTGTCTATTAAAATAGTATTCAACAAATATATTACAGTTCAATAATTTTATTGTGTAATTTAATTGTAGAACTTTTTAATGCGCGGTAATAATTTAAAACTTAAGCAAAGTGCATAAATAATTGTTTGAAAATAACGTAACGATAGGTATCGTAAATTAACGTAAACGTAACGATTGGTTACGTAAATTAACATAAACGTAAACTTAACGATAGCTATCGTAAATATAGGTAACGTAAATTTTAATGATAGATAAAGTAACTTAAGGGAACATAACGATAGTTATCGTAATTTAACGCAAACGTAACGATAATTTTTGAAATTATAAATATAACCAATAATAATTATTATTATGAATCATTGTTTTATTACGTTAATAATATAAAAGCTCTAAATAGTAAGCTATAGCTTACTATTATATATATATATATATATATATATATATATATATATATTATATTATATTTATAATTGTATAAAGCACATCTTTAAAAAATGCATAAATGTGTATTTCAAATTACATATAAGTTAATGTGAAAAATGAAAATCTCATGAATTTGGGTGCGGCGCCAAGTAGAGACACAAAAGGCCAGACTGATAAAATATGACCTTGAATTACGTAACTACATTTCTATCAATAAGTTTTGTATAAGTATAAAAATACCATATTTTAATAGAAAAATAAATAGGTAATAAAAGAATTTCTCAAACAAACTGATTTTTTTTACATTTCCAAATTTGCAAAAATATATATTAACATATCAAATCAGTTTTACATAACCTCGAACTGAAAAGCAGTGCTTAACATTAATTGAAAATAAATCATATCCAAGAACTCGGTAGATAAGTTAGAAATCTACGTTAATTTTTATTTTTTCCTGAAGTTTCTTTTTAAAAATAATAATAAGTCAGACATTTATAACGCGCTTGAAGATTTCCTACGATAATTCACAAAATTTGAAAGAAATATCTTCTCTAGTTTCGCTGTAAGTAGTGAGAATCTAATATGTCGGTAAGTTTATTATCGACTCACTAGTTTTTCACTACTTACAGCGAAACTAAAAAAGATATTGCGTTCAAATTTTGGTAATCATCGTAGAAAACCTTCAAGTGCGTTATGAATGTCTGACTTATTATCATTTCTAATAAGAAATTTCAAGCAAAAATAAAAACCAACGTAGATTCCTAATTTATCAACCGAGTTCTTGGACATGACAACTATTATTTAACAGAATAAACAGGCATACAATAAAAACGCCCTTTTTTGACACATTACCAAAACTAATTGATAATTACAATAATTTAGTTAGAATTTAAATGTAAAACTGCAATTTTAAGGAAATAATAATAATAATCATTTTATTATTATTATATTTTTTCTTCCTCATAGGGAAGTCTTGTAATAGTGCCGATTTTCGATTTTCCAAAAATAGTCTAAATAAACTTATTTTCATCTAAAAAGTATATATGCGAAGTTTTAAGCGAATGTCCAGATGTATGTGTGTATATATCACGTTTTTTTGTGGCCTCTCTATTTTGAGAACGTTTGACCGATTTCAATGAAATTTGGCAAAGTTATTACACTCATAAAAATCTAGAAACGCATGCAGGGTTTTTTTTTAGAAATACTCATTCAAAAAGTTGTGAGCACCTTTTCTTCTTAAAAAATACGGTTTTTTACAGAATTTTTTTTTTAAAATAAAAATGTTTATTTAGGAGTAAAAATTTAGATTCCTTGAATCGACACGAATCGATTGACCCATATAAAGTCTATACTTTACCAAAATTGATAGAGTAAATACCATTTCTTTACTATTTTTGACACTTAAAATTCAGTTTAAACAAAATAACTTTTAAAATTGTCTTTTTTTAATAGTACTTCCTTTTGAAAATATTTTCTAGTTTAAAAAATAAATCGTTTGACCTATATAAAGTATAATTATCACTAATATATTATAGAAAAAGTTTCAAAGTTTGATTGTTTTTAAGAATAAAAATGCTAATTGTCTATATAACTATTAAAATTGTGATTTTTTATAGATAGTTTCTTTAGAAAAAAATTTTTATTTTAAAAAACAAATTGATTTGTATTAATCTAAAGATAATATAAAACAAAAACTTATAAAAAGATGACACTGTTTAATTGTTTTGACATTTAAAACTTTTTCCCTATGAGGAAGCCGAAATGTTCATGAAATGAATATAATTTTCCACTTGTTATTTTTTTTTCTTTTTTATTGCATAGGAAAAATTTGGGAAAATCTGCATACAGATCCCTCGGGGCCGAATCCGGGGGTGTGTGGGATTGGTAAACAAAAAGAAATAAACAAAAATAACCGGCGAACTACTACCGGCCCAACCCACTAAAAACCCAAAACCCTTCTTTTGGAGTCTTTTTTATTTATATTTTTATTTGATAGCAAACACAATTTTTCAGTTAAAGGTTATGTTAAACTGATGTAATACCTTAAAGATGAATCAAATTTTAGATGAAAATTATAAAAAAATTAGCTCAATAATATGTCCGTAATATTAAAAATAAGATATGTATAATAATGTAAAGTAGTTCTTGAAGGATTTTTGGAAACGCTGCTATCATTATCCGAAGACTGTAGCGTCACAGAGTATCGTTAAGAACTGAGCTACTTCAGGCAGCGAGACCCCTTCTTATACTCTGCAGTAGCTTCTACTTCCGTCCGTCAGGAGCGCTGATCACTTGAATGCGCAGGAGACTCGGCTACTGAAAGCTATATAAGGAGTCCCGCCGCTTATTGGAGCTCAGTCTTTAACGGCTCGTTCTGACTATACTTTCACTTGAAAATAGTTGCAATTTGTTTTTTGTTTGAAACTATTTCTTCGGGAATAGAGCTTGGCGTGTCTTACATGTTTGCCATTTATTTAAAAAATATTTTTACCTTTGCGAGTGATTGCAAAGCATAAGTATTTCGAACAAAATTATTTAGTAAAGACTATTTTTTATTATTTTCCAATAAAGTTTTAATATTTCACTTTTTATTTCATGTTTCAAATAACAAAACCTATTTCTAGAATTTTACTTTTAAAAAATCGACGAAACTTTACTTCGAATATTCGAAAAGTGTTTTATAAAAAAAAAACAAAAATTATTCTAAAAAAACTTCCGAAAATATTTGCCGAATTTCTATGCTCGAAATTTAGTTCCCTAACAATGAAATAAATATTAAAAAGTACATATTGTAGATATAAAACATTATACAATTAAATAGGTAATCAATGGATATGCTAAAGACAAAGCTTTTTTCATTCATACGAACCGACTCACTAACCGGTTTTTTTTTTGTTCTATTTTATCATCTATAGAGCTTCGATTAATCAATCTAATAGTGCAATAATCCACGGCAAGGCTGAAAGTTTCACAAAGTTGGGATTTACACATTTTCTGGTGACGACCCACTAGCCGCTATTTCCACGCTCCGTGGCGATAAGAATGTCCAAGAAAGCGAGCCGATCTGGCTTTTTGTTGTTTGCCGCGAGAGAATAATTATTGGAGACGATGCGGAAAATCCAGTGAAGGGGGAGTTCTGAGATTGGCGCCACTGCTATCGACCAGGCCTGCTAACGAGAAATCTCGCCTTGGAGGCGGTTTCTGAGGGATGATGGTGGGACTCGAGGACTAGAGGAATTTCCCTGCACAGAAACGAATCCAGTCAAATCTCACGAGGGTGGAAGGTGGTGCGTTTCCGCGTGGAAATATCGATCGAAGCCACGCCACTGCATCGTCTCGTCAAGTGCAATGGCCTCCAAATCGGGAAGATCCTACTCAGTAAGGTAAGCGAATTTTAAAAATTACAAAAGTACAAAAGTACCCATTTTGCA
Organism: Ganaspis sp. Gsp50; assembly: GCA_011057455.1. NCBI lineage: Eukaryota > Metazoa > Arthropoda > Insecta > Hymenoptera > Figitidae > Ganaspis > Ganaspis sp. Gsp50. The sequence goes on along the minus strand of WNHD01007457.1, from coordinate 2,567 downwards.
AATTGGAAAATTATCTTGTATTCAAAAGTGAACTTTCTTCATTTACAGTTTGTGAATCTTAACAGAATTATTTCAATTTCACTTCCGTGAAATTTTCACTTAACGTCTCTAACCGATTTTACTAAAACTGGAGGAAAAGAAATTATTTTGCAATAAACTTTTCAAATAATCAATTCAGTATTATAATATTTAGACTGAGAGCTAGCGACGGAAATTGTCAAGTGTCTTTTATACGGCCAATATTTTGATATTAGTTGCAACTCACTCCCAACTTTTAATAATGATAAGTCTGGCAGCGATCGTGTGGTGCATTTGAGCGCTAGGGGGCGTCAAAAGAAGAAAAAATTAATAATATATTTGTACGCATCATTTATATAAATTATTATTCCTTAGTGTTTAAATTTAATTGAAATATAAATGACAGACCATTTGTCTGGTGCTAAAACCTGGCCAGACTGGTTGTTTGTTTAAAAAAATTAACAATTTCAAGTGGTTTTAATACGTCTGGCTTTTTTTGAAATAGAATGTATATTACTCTGTTATGCTCCAGTTAAAAAGACAGATTGAAAATCCGGTGCTAAATAAGGAAAAAAAGTAGTTAAAATTTGATTAATTTTGAGCAAAAGGAGGGGCGATTGACAGAAGGAGGGGCCATTGACAGTATGCGTGGCGCTAAGAGGCCTCGCAGCGCTTGAGGCTCTTCATAAGAACTTAAAAATAACCTTATAGCTTAAATTACATCGCATGTCCAGTTAAAACAGCATGTGTATTCATATTTGATTGACACATTACTGCTTTCAAGAATCGCCCAACATTCCCACTACACGCATACTCTTCAAGCGCAGAGGCCCCTTAGTGCCACGCCTTCTGTCAATGGCCCCTCCTTTTGCTCAAAATTAGACAAATTTTAACTAATTTTTTTCCTTATTTAGCACCGGATTTTCAGTAAGACTTTTAACTGGAGCATAACAGAGTAATATACATTCTATTTCAAAAAAGCCAGACGTATTAAAACCACTTGAAATTTTCAATTTTTTTTAAACAAACAACCAGTCTGGCAAGGTTTTAGCACCAGACAAATGGTCTGGCATTTATATTTCAATTAAATTTAAACATTAAGGAATAATAATTTATATAAACGATGCGTACAAATATATTATTAAACTTTTTTCTTTATTTTGACGCCTGGCGCCCAAATGTACCACACTTATCATTATTAAAAGTTGGGAGTGAGTTGCAGCTAATATCAAAATATTGTCCGTATAAAAGACACTTGCCAATTTCCGTCGCTAGTTCTTAGTCTGATTATTCAAATTTAATTTTCCAGTTTAATTGTTTTCAATTATTGGATTATTTTTCTGAATACAATTACTGTACGGAACCTTTCGATTTTGAGGCGAATTCAACTCGGATTTGACCGACTTTATTTTTGAAAACTTAAATATAAATATTACTTGAATGAGATTATATAATTTTCACTTAAAAGGATTAGAAAAGAGGATTGAAGAGAACCAAGGGCGTTGCCGACCACTTTTCCCAATCCATTTTTCCTAAGACCCATGTTTCCCAATAAACCTTTTTTCCCAATCTTTTTCTCCCAATTCATTTTTCCCACGACATTTTCCCCAATTTTTTTCCCAGAACATTATTACCAAAAAATAATGTCAAATTATTCAGAGGCATACAGAATTTTTTCAGAGGCTGATATTGTGGCCTAGGAGACGTAGATACTGAAGGATTTCGCTTGTCCCAAATCAAACTGTCTTATAATCGTTTCAGTGTCTGCTTGCTCCTTAAGAAACTCTTGAAGAAGATAGTACAATGAAGTACAGTCTTTCCAACCATGAGCTGAAATTTGTTGTGCCATCCCTCGCTAATATTGTTGTTACGATGATGATCGTGGAGTGTAGCTTCGTATGTATTCCATAAGGGTGCTAGAAATCGTGGAGGAACCTCACACTGCCTTCCCCGTGCTCATTGTTCTTCAAACAATATAATTTTCTTCGAAATGCCGCGCAATGGGAACTAGTTCTTCTGGAATATCATCGAAGAGTTGTTTGAAAACTTTCTCAACATCTGTAGCCGGATCGAAGGCTAAGGAAAGTATCATATGTGAAAACTTTTTGAGTGGTCTGTCGTTAGGGTTGTTGTACTGATCTTGTAGACCTTCACTCTGTATCCGACGATAGAAAGACTGTCCTAAGTGGAAGAAACAGTATTGAATAATCCAATTCATAAATACAGCTAGCAAGGCGTTTTTCACAGCAACCTCAAAGTCAAGAAGTACTCTCAATAACGGAATGATTTCAATTTGATGTCGTTGGCAAGCATTTTTTACTTCTCTGATTACAGTTTCATAGGAAGCCTGATCCTTCGACGAGAGCAAACTTTAAACCAATGGAACAGCAACTTCGACGTCGTTTTTTTCAGAAGATGATTTTCTAATGAGGCCCATTATGAAAAAAATGTGCAAGAATATATTAGGTGACGTCTTAAAAGTGCCATCCAAAAACCAAGCTGTTGATCTAGCTAATATCTCTAGGTTTCTTCTGGTTCCAAAAATTATG
>WNHD01007455.1:0-19036 GCA_011057455.1 Ganaspis sp. Gsp50 | reverse complement strand
GCGCTTTTCAATATGGTCGCTTTTGCAGCAGTACAACACAGTAATAGCGACCTTATGCAAAAACGCGTAAGGTCCCTTTTCTCGTGGAGCGTCACATATATATTAGATACTTCAAAATATTTCACAATACTTCTCAGTACTTCCCAATACTTCAAAATATATTTAAAACATTCAAAATATTAATAAATACTTAAAATTACTTGAAACTGCTTCCAACTATTTTCCAATATTTCAAAATATTTTTAAAAAATTCAAAATATTAATAAATATTTACAATTACTTTAAACTACTTCCAACTATTTTCCAATAATTCAAAATATTTTTAAATTCTATTAAGTATTGAAAAAACACTTCAAATTACTTTGACATATTTCTTAATACTTCCAAATACTTCAAAAAACTTCAAAACATTTAAAAATACTAAAAATTACTATACACTATTACCAAATACTTCAAAATACTACCAAAATATTTTAAAATACTTCAAAATGTTAAAAAATACTTTAAAATACCTAAAGTTTTTATAAAAAATTTCCAAACACTTCCCATTATTTAAAATATTTTAAAATACTTCTACAGATTTAAATATACTAAAAATTACAATGAAATATTACCGAATACTTCCGAATACTTCAAAATATTTAAGAACACTTAAAAATACTTCAGAATATTTAAAATTACTTTAAAACACTTAAAAATACTTAAAAATATTTAAAATTTAGTTAAAATACCTTGAAATACTTTAAAAGACTTTAAAGTATTTAAAAAATTAAATAAATTTAATTGTTAAAAATATTAGTTTTCTCAATATTTAAAATACTTGACAGTACTTCAAAATACTTCAAAATATTTCAAACTTCTTTGAAATATAATATTTTAAAATACTTTAAATTACTTTAAACTTTTTCTACTAAAATTATACTTCAAAATAAGAAAATTTGTGAATACTTAAAACTTCTTAATTATTCCAAATACTGACTTTCAAATACTTCCTAATAGTTCAAAACATTTCCAAATACTTCTCAATACTTTAAAATAATCTAAAATAATTCAAAATATTTAAAAGCACTTGCCGATACGTTAAAATATTTAAAATTATTTTAAAATACTTTAAAATACGTTAAAAGACCGAAATAATTAAAACTTTTTAAAAATATATATATAATAGTTTAGTAAAATATTTAAAATTACTTTAAAATACTTTGAAGGACTTTAAAATAATTCAAAATATGTAAAAATATATATAATAGTTTATACATATTGGTAGTTTTCTCAATATTTAAAATACTTCAGAGTACTTCAAAATACTTCAAAATATTTCAAAATTCTTTGAAATATGTTAAAATATTTAAAATTACTTTTTATACAATACAATACAATACTTTAAACTTTTTTTACTAAAAATATACTTCAAAATAAAAAAATTTAGGAATACTTAAAAATTTTCCCAAATACTTTCTAATACTTTAAAATATTTCCAAATACTTCCCGGGTAGAAAAATTTCGTGGCGCTGGCTAGCAGCGCTATATTGTATGCAAAATTACCATGTATCTAGCGCTGCTAGCTAGCGCCACGAAATTTTTCTACACGGGTTCGCAATACTTTAGAATACTTTAAAATATTTAAATAAACTTAAAATTACTTAAATATCCTTTTTACTACTTTAAAATACTTTATGACTTCAAAATATTTTAAAGTATTTAAAATTCTTAGAATTTTAAATATTAAATCGAGTATTAAATAAATTAGGAACAAATTTTAAAATATTAGTTTTCTTAAAATGTTTTAAAGGTATTATAATATTTCATACTACTTCAAAGGACTTCAAAATATTTTAAAATTCTTCGAAATATTAAAAAATACATCAAAATATTTAAAAGAATACATCAAAATATTAAAAAATACATCAAAATATTAAAAAATACGTCAAAATATTAAAAAATACGCCAAAATATTCCAAACTTCTTCGAAATATTTTAAAATACTTAAAGTTATACTTTAATCTATTTCTAAATACTTCTCAATACTTCAAGATATTCTCAAATACTTCCTAATACTTTAAAATAATCTAAAATAATTCAAATTATCTAAAAACACTTCAAAATACTTCAGAACATTTAAAATTGCTACAAAATATTTAAATATACTTCAAAATATGTAGAAACACTTTAAAACATTTAAAATGGTTTTAAAATTTAAAAATAACGATCTTGAGTAATTTAAATTCTATAGAAAATTATGTTTAAAAATCTTTCATTATTTCAGAAGTAATTTAAATTCTTTCAAAATATGTATTGAAAAATACATTTTTTTAAAAAAATTCATTTTTTAATTGATAAGTAAATTAAATAACATCATGAACACTTTTCTTTTTTCTCATGGGAACTCATTGAATTTTGTGAAGAAAAATTTTTAGAAATACCAGTATCTACTTCTTTCCTCACTTCTATTGGAACGATATATATTCATTCCTTTCAAGTATATCTTCAGCCATTTAAGAATTTATCTTCACTTCTTTTAGTACGTTTTTATCACTTTCTTTGTAAAGTATCTTCACAAGGTATCTTCACTTTTTTGGAACATATCTACACTTCTTTTGGAACATATCTTCTCATCTTTTGAAACGTATATCTTCACTCCTTTATAGGAATGTATCTTCACTTCGTTGAAGTGTATTTTTACTCCTTTATAGAAATGTATCTTCACTTTTTTATAGCAATGTAGCTTCACTTCTTTTGGAGTATACTTTTATTTCTTTACAAAAGTGTTTCTTCATTCCTTTATAGGAATATATCTTCATTTCTTTTAAATATTCACTCCTTCTGAAACGTATTTTTACTCCTTTGTATAGCGTATCTTTACTTCTTTTGAAACGTATCTTCATTTCTTTTGAAACGTATCTTCATTTCTTCTGAAACGTATCTTCATTTCTTTTGAAACGTATCTTCACTTTTTTTGGAACATATATATATGGAACGTATACGTTCCATATATCTTCGAAGTTTATCTTCACCCATACGAGTTCTTCACTTCATTTGAAACAAATTTTCACTTTTAAAAACAAATCTTCTTCTTTGAGTGTATGTTCACTCCTTTAGGAATGTACAGTACCTTCATTTTTGGCTCCTACAAAAAGTGAAATCATATTTTGCTTTTTGGGAGTAAATTTTGAGTCCGTAGATATTCTTTCAAAGAGCAATTTATTAACTTAAGTTAAGAAATGGCTCCTCAGGAGCTAATCAAATTACCTAAGGTCATTCTGTGGCAAATTATTTCCGCTTATGCATAAGAGGAAATAATTTACCTTTAACTATTTCAGAACTCTGCAGTTAAATTAATAATGTTCCCTTAAATTTCGAAATACGAGAAGATGCCAGAAATAACCGTGCAACGTAAATCTTTTTCAAGAAAATCATATTCCTTGATTTACGACAACAATTTGGAAACAGTTTAATATTTTAAAATATCAAGGCAAATATTATAAAAACTGCTTTTTGAACACGCAATAAAAGGATATTTAATGGCTCTTTTACACAACGAATTAAATGTATTTACATAAATTAATAAATAATAAACAAGTTCATTACGGTTTTCTTCAAATTATTTCGAAAGTTTGAAAGCGTTGACGAATATTAAAATATGGAAGACTTTCTGAAAGGCTATATTTCCAATTTTTATACATTATTTACATGTTATTTTGAGAATAAAACAATTTTATTAAAAATAGAATCATTAGGAAAGAATTTTTTTACTAAAATTACAATTTTTATAAAAGAATTTTTATAAAAGAATTTTCATAAAAGATTTTTTATAAAAGATTTGTTTTTTAAAATACAACTTTTATAAAAGTCACCAAAATTTACTAATTTTATCAGAAATTGTTAATTTGCATTTTCGTGGACTGATTTACATTCACATGTATTTATAATGAAACTATTTTGCGAATTGAGTTGAAATTTCGAATTGATTAAAAAACAGAAATAATGCGACAATAATATTACAGAAATTTATTCAAGCGTTTAAATATACACATAGGAGCAAGTATTTAATTCGTGTCGAGTATTACTAGATTCGAGGGAAACTTGCTAATGTGATAATTTGTTTCATTTTGCGGCCGAAAACCGGTTGTGGGAACGTGTAAAAGAAAACCGGAAGGAATATGGAAAAGGAGAAAGGAATTAGGTGAAAAGTGTACTGCATATATGAAAATGTCTGATGATTGTAAAAATGGGTAAAAATGGCCGATTACAGGTGTCCTTTATGATGTACGATGCCTTATGGTGATTTCACATGGAAGCAAGTTTCCTTTTTCCAGGCTACAAGGTTTTATAATCGACGGCAAGATCGCGATCTGTCGCAATAGCGTCTCTATTCCAAGTTCAATGAAATTGCCTTCGCTTTTAAAACGAGTGCAAATGCGATTGCAGATTTTTGCTTCCTGACTACTGATTCAGCCGGAGAATCCGACTATCAATTTTCAAAGATGCTTTCAACTGTAGTTGAATATGTTCAAGTGCTCATGATAGTGAAATTTAATATACTGTCATAAAATGCTAGAAATTGTAATCAAATGGAATTGTTTTCAAACGCATAATAAATTGAATAAAATATGAAATATCCAATCGGGAAAACGGTTATTTAAATCAAATTTATTTATTACATGGTCAAACACGTGTTCGTTTAATAGAAAAAAATATTTATTAGATTACACCAAAAGTATGATTCTTTTAAACAAACTACTTCAAAATATTTAAAAATACTTAAAAATAGTACAAAATAATTAAGTAACTTAAAATTACTTTTTACACTGCAAAAAATGGTGTCTTAAAAGTGGGACAAAAGTGTCTTAATTGGTCAAAAACATTTTAAATTTAGACATTTTTTGTGTCTTAGTCACCTAATATGTCTTAATTTAAGAAGTTTTTGCTCAAAATAAGACACCATGTTTTTGTAGTGTACATACTAGCAAATACTTCAAAATATTTGAAGATAAATCAACTTTCTTTAAAATATTTGAATAAACAGAAAAATACTTCCCAATACTTGAAAATATTTTAAAATACTTGAAAATACTCAAAAATACTTACATTTTTTTAAAAATATTTAAAAATACGTCAAAATATTTTAAAACACTTAAAATTACTTTAAAATATTTCCAAATATTTTAAATTTAACAATACTTCATGATATTTTGTATTTAGTATAAAGGGTCTTGTACCCGTGTATGATTTATGAAAATAAAATTAAAAAAATATATTTTAAAATACGTTAAAATATTTAAAAATGTTTAAAAACATTCCAAAATACTACAAAATAATTAAATAAACTTAAAATTACTTCTTAAATACTAGCAAATACTTCAAAATATTTGAAGATAAATCAACTTTCTTTAAAATATTTGAATAAACAGAAAACTACTTCCCAATACTTGAAAATATTTTAAAACGCTTACATTTTTTTTAAATATTTAAAAATACGTCAAAATATTTTAAAACATTTAAAATTACTTTTAAAGATTTTCAAACATTTCACAATACTTCATAATATTTTAAAATACGTTAAAATATTTCAAAATATTTAAAAACACATCAAAATACTACAAAATAGTTAAATAAACTTAAAATTACCTCTTATATACTCGCAAATTCTTTAAAATATTAAAGATAAATAAAATTTGTTTAAAATATTTGAATAAACATAAAACTACTTCCCAATGCTTGCAAAAATTTTAAAATACTTTAAAATACTCAAAAATGTTTGAAAATATTTTAAAATACTTTATAATACTGAAAAATACTTGAAAATATTTTAAACTACTTACATTTTTTTAAAAAACATTTAATAATACGTCAAAATATTTAAAAATACTTTAAATATTTAAAAATACTTAAAATTGCTTTTGAATATTTCCAAATACTTTCAAATACGTCAAAATATTTAAAAACACCTCAAAATACTACAAAATAATTAAATGAACTTAAAATTACTTCTTAAATACTTGCATATACTTCGAAATATTTGAAGCTTAATAAAATTTCTTTAAAATATTTGAATAAACTTAAAACTACTTACCAATACTTGAAAATATTTTAAAATACTCTTAAATACTCAAAAATACTTGAAAATATTTTAAAATATTTTAAAATTCTCAAAAATACTTCAAAATATTAAAAATACTTCAAAATAGTCAAAAATACATTAAAATATTTAAAAATACTTAAATTTAGTTAAAAATACAATAACACTTTCCAATAATTCAAAATATTTAAAAATGCTTCAAAATCCTTGATATAACTTTAAAATACTTTAAAAGAATGCAAAATATTTGAAGATACTTAAAATTTATTTAATATATTTCAAATTACTTTAAAGTACTTCCTAATACTTGAAAATATTTTAAAATACTCTAAGATACTCAAAAATACTTGAAAATACTCAAAATACTTGAAATTTTTTTAAATTAGTCTAAATTTTTTAACAATATTTCAAAATACTTAAAATTATTAAAAAATACTTCAAAATAATCAAAAATACTTTCAAATTTTTGAAAATACTTTAAATTAGTTAAAAATATTTCCAAGTACTTTCCAATACTTCAAAATATTTTAACATACTTCAAAATTCTTCATATAACATTAAAATATACTTTAAAAGAATGTAAAATAATTATATTAAATTAGACATTTTTTAAAATATTATATTGTAGCAGATATCACTCGGTAGTTAATAATTAAAATATTTCAAAATACTTACAACTACTTCCCAATACTTTAAAATATTTTAAATTACATAATAATACTAAAAATTACTTGAAAATATTTTGAAACACTTAAATTTTTAAATTTTTTTGTAAAATATTGTTAAATATTGTTATTTACCTATAATTAGTTGAAAATATTTTTAAATATTCCAAAATCCTTTATATTACTTTAAAAGACTTTAGAAGACTTAAAAATATTTCAGAGTATTTAGAAATATTTCCAAATATTTCCCAGTACTTCAAATTATTTTTAAGTACTTGAAAATATTTAAAAACCCATCGAAAATACTACAAAATATAAATATGCATACTTAAATTTACTTGAAAGTATTTAAAAATATTGAAAGATACTTCAATTTGGTTCAAAGTACATACTTAAAATTACTTTAAACTGTTTTCACGTACTTCCCAATTTTTCAAAATATTTTAAAATTCTTCAGAATATTAAAACAAAACTTTAAAAAACTTCAAAATAGTTCAAAGTATTTAATATTATTATTTTAAGTTTTAAAGCACGTTTGGGAATTAAAAATAATGACCTTCAGTATATTTTCAATTGTATAAAATAAATTATGTTTGCAATAAGCCTAAGAGTATTAAAAGAATTTGATTATTTTAATCAAAATTGTTAAATTATTTATAATTTATTTTATTTATAATTATTAAATTTTGAAAAAGTTTTGATTATTTCAAAACTAATTTTAATTCTTACAAAATGTATCGAAAAAGTAATTTTTTAACATATATGTATAGTAAAAATATAATGTCAATTTTTCTACTTTTCTCATGGAAATCATGAAAAATTCATGAAATTCTGAAATTTCATAAAAAAAAATTCGTAGAAAGCCTGAATTTATTTTGTCTATTGTTTATCTCACACATTTTACTTTGTTAATGTTTTTTATCCACATTTAAGCTTACTTCTCAAAAATCAGTGAAAAGAAATACTTCCTTACGGCGGCGAAGACGTAATAATAATATCGACCACAAATCGAAGAACCGCTAAATCGAGGTTCTACTGTAATTCAAACAAAAAACAAGCAAACATAACATTTTGCCACAAATAATTTGTTCAATATGAATGAAATTGCAGAAAGTGGTATATTTTTTTTCTGCATAAAAGAGAGTGCAGAATAGGTGGTTTGAGGTTAGGTTTTCAAGTTTTATGCACGGTGGTTAATTGTGACGATAAATGAAGAGTTTATGGATTTTGCTGAGTAGAGTGTTTGAGCTGGAGGTGTCTGCGGAGGGAATTTGCGACTTTTTAGCCTTATGAGAATTAAGTCTCACGGGTGAAAATTTAATGGACGCTACTACCACTTTGTAGAGTGATGTCGAGTCAATGGAGTGGAGTGAGCAAAGTCAAAACCGGTTACGGTTCGTGTAATTGCTATGTATAAATTTAGACAGCACTGAACGAGCAAACCAGTAACCAGCCAGTGAAGTGGCTGTGGTAGAGGTAGCGATGGCTACTTTTAAAACACAGCTGCACTTTTGCAGGTAGTGGTACCAGTGCCAGTATCCATACATACCTGGCCAACGTGTCGGATTGCAAGGAAATTGCATTTTTCTTCTAAATCAACCGTCAAATGACCAATTTCCAGTTAATTATTCGTCTTACTTTGAAACTTGTATATATAGTTTCATATAGAGCTGTATAGAGTCAGAAACTATATTAAATTGGGTCTGTTCATTTTGAACGCGTTCATTTCGAACTTTTGTTCATTTTGAACTTATTCGTTTCGAACTTTAATTCATTTCGAACGCGTTCATTTCGATCAACTTTGATTCATTTCAAATGCATTCATTTCGAACTTTGATTCATTTCAAATGCATTCATTTCGAAAGCATTCATTTCGAACTTTGATTCATTTCGATTTTTTGTTCATTTTGAACTTATTCGTTTCGAACTTTTATTCGTTTCGAACACATTCATTTCGAACTTCAATTCATTTCAAACGCATTCATTTCAAACTTATTCGTTTCGAATTATTATTCATTTCGAACTTTGAGCATTCATTTCGAACTTTGATTCATTTCGATTTTTTGTTCATTTTGAACTTATTCGTTTCGAACTTTTATTCGTTTCGAACACATTCATTTCGAACTTCGATTCATTTCAAACGCGTTCATTTCAAGCTTGTTCGTTTCGAATTATTATTCATTTCGAACGCGTTCATTTCGATTTTTGGTTCATTTCGAACTTTGATTCATTTCGAATGCGTTCATTTCGAACATTGATTAATTTCGTACGCATTTATTTCGAACTTTGATTCATTTCGATTTTTTGTTCATTTTGAACTTATTCGTTTCGAAATTTTATTCATTTCGAACTTTTGTTCATTTTGAACGCATTCATTTCGAACTTTTATTCATTTCGAACGTATTCATTTTGAACGCATTCAGTTTGAACTTATTCGTTTCGAATTTTTATTCATTTCGAACTTTGATTTCTTTCGAATGCGTTCATTTCAAACTTGTTCGTTTCGAATCATTATTCATTTCGAACTTATTCGTTTCAAACTTTGATTCATTTCGAACGCATTCATTTCGAATTTAAATTTAAATTAATTAATTAATTTAATTTAATTTAAATTTATTATTTAAACTCATTCATAATTCAATAATGGTATGCAATAATATGATCAATTAATTAAAAATGAACGAATGAATTAGTTACAAATGTAATGCGATTGATTCAAATTCATAAAATATTATCAATCATTGTAAAAGTCTCAAAATGATGTTTATCCCAATTTTTTCCTACTGATCCTATATTAGTTTTAAATTATTATTATTATTATTATTATTATTATTATTCTTATTATTATCATTATTATTATTATTATTATTATTATTATTATTATTATTATTATTATTATTATCATTATTATCATTATTATCATTATTTTGTAATTATAATTACAAATTGAATAAACTGGCAGTTGAAACTACCACAAGTCTTATAATAATTGCTAATTTGTGTTTGAAAAGAAGGAAATTTAATAATCAAGGAGAATTTGAATAATTTGAGATATAATTTTGAAAATTAGTTACTATGATAATTTGCGACACACGACTTCTTCTTATTCTTCTTTCTATACTTCTAATGTCAAGTTACACACTTGAGTCATTTTTAATGATTATTCTGTCAATATTAATAAGCGTCTTGCTCTTGAGCAGGTCAAGAGGAGACAGATTTTATAGACTTGTACATTTACCATAACATTCTACTGTTGATAGCTATTTATTCACACTTTTATAATTTCCTTATTAGATCAATTCTCTCTGATTTGTGTCCCTCATAATTACTTCATGTATAGTTAAAAAGTCACATTCATAATAATCAAAAGCATTAAAACTTTCTTCCTATTATTTCTGATATCCATTTCTTTAATATGATTTTAAAATATTTTATCGATCTTTATATAATTCTAAAGTGTACACACAGTTTACTTAAAAGTGTCAAATTGATATCAAGAATATCAAATTGATGAAGATTTTGTGATCAATTTGATACTTTTTGGTATCAAATTGATACTTGTGTGATCACTTTGATATTTTTTGTTATCAAATTGATACTTGTGTGATCAATTTGATACTTTTTGGTATCAAATTGATACTTGTGTGATCAATTTGATACTTGTGTGATCAATTTGATACTTGTGTGATCAATTTGATACTTTTTGGTATCAAATTGATACTTGTGTGATCACTTTAATACTTTTTGGTATATCAAATTGATACTTTCAAAAAATACTGTGCCTACATGCGTCTTTAGTTTATTTAATCAGTGTCTATGAATATGCCTAAATTTTACTCTGATTGCTGCAGAAAAAATCTGGGATCAATTTGAGTAGTAACTTGAACAATGCTAAAGGGCGTACTCAAGATTTAATGTAGAGGGGGCAACTCATATATTAGTTTTACTAAAGGGAGGAAAGTGGTGGGTGAAAAAGGCACCTAAGAATTTTTATTCTCTAGAGGGGGGCAGTTGCCCCTCCCTGCCCCAACGTAAACGCATTTTTAAAAAAAAATACATTGGATTTTACAGTAAAATTCAACGTTTCATTGAAAATTCGATCTGTGCTGGAAAAATAAATAGAAAGAAATAAGAGAGGGAGAGTGTCTATGGCTTGGCGGCGAGGAAGAAAAAAAAATGAAAATCCTCGAGTACAGACTGTTGCAATGAGAGATTGGATCTCTTGTGTGATTGGTATGCATGGGAGCGACTGTGCGCGACACCCATACTATCATTTTCAGAGTGTATGTCTTCCTGACCCCGAAAATTCCCATTCAAGACTCACAAGTATTTCGGATTTGCATTCCAAAGACACATTATCCTGGGATTTTGTCTTATCTGACAATGTAAGGTGGATTAATTTGCAACTTTTTAATTTCTTCCCCTCGTGTCATTAGGCAATGTTTTATTATCACAGTTTACTTAAAAGCATCAAATTGGTATCAAAAATATCAAATTGATAAAGATTTTGTAATATATATCAATTTGATACTTTTTGTGATCAATTTGATACTTTTTTGGATCAATTTGATACTTTTTGTGATCAATTTGATACTTTTTGGATCAATTTGATATTTTTTGTGATCAATTTGATCCTTTTTGGTATCAATTTGATACTTTCCAGAAAATTGTGATACGTATGTAAATTTTTTAATTATAATAGAGTACAAATATTTAATTGTATTTGCGTAAACAAGAGTCGAGTTCTAAATCTCAGGACGCACCCATTAGTGATTTAACATTTTTTAATGACTGAAGAAAACCGATGACCGATTTTGTGTCGCTTGAAATAGAAAAAAGCTATTAAGTTTTACATTGACATATAAATATACTAGATTCAATTACAGGTTTGATTTTTAAATCAATGAACAGATGTCAATAATTCATAATCAATTATTTGTATCTACAATTCATTCATGAGGATACTTTCGAGCGTCGAAGATGATGAGCACTTTTTCTTATTCTTAGCATGGGGCCAGTTGATTGTTATGAGGTGATGAAGACAATGTTATAATTAGTAATCATCAATATTTCCTTTCCTTCATAAGCAATAGACTTTCCACCAGCACATTGTTATTCAGTTCAAAATATGTAAATTGAAACGAAGAGAAAACAGAACGAAAGAAAGTAGACAAATGGAAGAAACGAAAATGGTGCAAAGAAAATAGAAAAATGGAAGAACAGAAAATGGTGCAAAGAAAATAGAAAAGAAAAGAAAATGGTGCAAAGAAAATAAAAAATGGAAGAAACGAAAATGGTGCAAAGAAAATAGAAAAATGGAAGAACAGAAAATGGTACCAAGAAAATGGAAATACGAAATAGAAGAAAGGAAATAGAGCCGAAAAATTGAACAAAAAATAGAATAAAAGAAAGTAGAAAACAAAAAAATAGAAAAAGAAGGCGGAAAAAAGAAAACGAAAAGAAAAAAAATACTTTACTGAAGTTCGGGACTTTCTAACAAAAACGAATCGTTTTGTTTCCTGATCAATTTTTCGAAAATGAAATTCGTGATAAAAACTGTGAAACTGGTTTTAAAGAATGATAATAATGAAGTTAATATTTGTTACGTAAAATAATAGTAACAAATAAAAAATAATATCAAGATATAAAATAATTTTTGAGCAAATTTAAATATTGAAAAAAAGTGATAAAATTTTGAATTTTGAATTTTTAATGCTCGTTTCTATGAATGTTAAGGACTTCAAAAGTACGCATAAAATTGAAGAAAACAAAATTGAAGAGGACAGAATTGAAAAAACAGAAACGACGATGCGGAATTGAAGAAATAAGAATTGAAAGAAACAAAATTGAAAAAAACAAACTGGAAGGAAACAGAATTGAAGACAAAAGGGAAACAGAATTGAAGAAATGAAAATTGAAGAAAACAAACTGGAAGGAAACAAAATTGAAGACAAAAGGGAAACAGAATTGAAGATATGAAAATTGAAGAAAACAATTGAAAAAAATCGAAACGCAAACAGAAGGGACAAAAAAACAAAATAAATGACATAATAAGAATAAAAGACAGAAAATACATTCGTATCAGAAATAAAGTATAAGCAGCATGTTTTTCAAAATTAATGGTCAATAAAAAAGTCCCTCTTTAAATTTGTCGTCACAACTTTCATTTTCTCATTCAAATTCAATCCATTCGATTTTACTTTTCTCAGAGGCTATCGATCTACTTCTTCCCAGAAATATATACTATTTTGAGTCGAAATAAATGAATCTCTACTAAATTAAATGTCTTCAACTAAAAGCAGAACCAACCGAACGTTTTTCGGCAAAATTCCAAGCGATCAGAGCAATTAATTGAAGTGAAAGCAAGATTTGACAAAGACAGCTTGCAACTGTCTTTCAAGTAAGTCACAATCTTGAGAAATTGCCGTAGAAATTCCAACTTGGAAAATTTGAGTGGAATTCTGAATGGGGTACCGTCAACCGGGGCTATTGTGGTACAAAGAAGCAAACAAGTACAAGCACGCAAAAAACGAGTTTATTACATTTTTATTCCACTTTTTCATTTTTAATTATTTCGTTTTGTCATTTTCTAATTTAACATTTAATTTTGTCTAATTTAACATTTAATTTTTTCTAATTTCTATCATTTCATTTTTTCTAATTTCTAGCATTTCATTCTTGATTATTTCATTTGGCATTTTCTAATTTCTATATTCTTTCATTTCTTTAATTACCTTTTATTTATCTTTTTATTTTATTTTCATTCTTCACAGAAAAAAGAAAGTCTCAAACTATTTACACAATCAATTTTGTGGCTTAAAACAAGACTCATTTTTTGGTCTTAAAATCAGTCCAAACTGACACTTATGTAAACGGTTTCTTCCAAAAATGGGCTGAAAACAATACTTCTTTTTTATTTTGTTTATTATTTCATTTGTTTTACTTTTTTCATTTTTTCTTCCAATTTGTTGTTTCTTTACTCTCTAAATCTTAATCAGCGACAAGTTAGTCACTATTTTAAATAAGCGCATATGCGCTGAGAAACGTTGAATTTTTAGGTTATGTTTCGTTGAAACATTAGCGTACGATGATTGGAATTAGTGACTCACTTACAGCGAAAAAAATAATTCACAAATCTTTGTCTCATCTGAAAATTCTTGGATCCAGTTTGAGTGAATGATTTGAAATGACGGAGAAAGTGGAAACGCAGAAGTGACTTGAAAGATCTTAGCGTTGGCGATAAGAGCGTTAATCGTCGCTATGCAGCGTGTAGTTGTGCCAAGGTCGAGCGAATGCTCAAGTATCTTTGTTAATCAATCAAAGTTGTGAGTAGCAATGTTAGTTACGCATTATTTCCGCGTGTTGCGACTTTTCAAACAACAAAGTAACCTCTTGCAATCCATACAATTTTCATACATTTTCCGATCGCTATACTATTTTCGAGATCAATACTATTTCTACAATTTATATGCTATCGATACAGTTCGATGACTCTTGTATAAAAACAAACACGCAAAAAAATAAAGCTTTTAAAAGTAGTAAAATAAATAGAAAAGTAAAAAAATAAGGTTTTTTAAAAGCTAAAGTTTTGGCATTGAAAGCACGTTTTGGCATTGAAAGCACGTTTTTGGCATTTAAAGCACGTTTTTAGCGTCAAATAACACGTTTTTGTTACATTTTTTTACGTTTTTTAAAAAACACGTTTTTCCATTTAAAACAAGTTTTTGGACATTAAAATAAGTTCTTGTCCAGTAAAGCACGTTTTTGTTATTAAAAGCACGTTTTCGCATTTAAAACAAATTTTTGGACATTAAAACATGTTTTTGTCCAGTAGAACACGTTTTTGGCATAAAAAACAAGTCTTTCGCATTTAAGATATAAGATTTTGCTTCTAAAACACGTTTATGCGTTTAAATAAACACTTTTTAATGATTCATAATAATATACAACATCACTTTCTTCAAATCTGCAGGTGTTCAATTTTAAAATGGTGTGACGTCATAGAAAAAACCTGAACTCAATTTTGCTGCTGCTCGATTTGAGAAATAATGAACCACATAGAATGTAGCGCCATATCTTCACTGCTCACATCTGCTGCGGCTCAAAGTGAGTATCATACGGGGCTCATTGTGAGTCTAGATTTTTTTCTGTGCTCAGTTTATTTGAAAGTATCAACTTAATAACAAAAAGGGTCAATTTGGTGCCAAAAGTGTCAAATTGATGCTAAAAGTGTCAAATTGATACCGAAAGTGTCAAAATAATTCCAAAAGTGTCAAATTGATACTAAAAGTGTCAAATTGATTCCAAAAGTGTTAAAATGATTCTAAAAGTGTCAAATTGATACTAAAAGTATCAAATTGATACTAAAAGTATCAAATTGATTCCAAAAGTGTAAAATTGATTCCAAAATTGTCAAATTGATAAAAAAAGAGCAAATTTGGCGTCAAAATTATCAAATTGATTACAAAATCTTGATCAATTTGATACTTTAATTTTCCAACTGAATTTGATCTTTTGTTATGAAAGTGATATTTCAGGGTTACTCAGGAAAAACATAATGTTAAATTTCAAGATGAACTTGAATTTTTAAATACTTATTACTGTAAAATTCCAATTTATCTCGGAATTTAACAGATGATGCATTGAAAAAGATCATTTTGTTTTTTTTTGTGTAATTGTAGATTGATTATTTCCGATTCTGTAGATTAAAATATCTATTGTGGTTAAACTTTTTCCGGTTTCAGGAAAATATTATTTTGTGTGTATGTGTGTGTGTGTTGTAGTCGTTGCAGACGAAATAAAAGAAAACAAAGTATATAAACACAGTTTACTTAAAAGTATCAAATTGATATCAAAAATATCAAATTGATGAAGATTTTGTGGTCAATTTGATACTTTTTGTGATCAATTCGATACTTTTTGTGATCAATTCAATACTTTTTGTGATCAATTTGATACCTTTTGGTATCAAGTTGATACTTTCAAGAAAAGTGTGAGATATTGGAAATAAGTTGAGTTTTTATCAACAATTGGCTTATTAAATTGTCTCTCATTACTTTTGCATATTAATTTTTAAAAACACTTTACATTGACGCAATAAAAAGAATGAGCAAGAAATTTCGCGGAAAGCAATATGTAGCAAGAATTGAGTGAAATGCGGATAGATACACGAGCAATCAGCAGGATATTTATCATACTTTAAAATAATCACCTTCATATATTTGCTTTCAGTTGTCATAAAATATGAGAATTCTTCTCATAAATAAATGTATTTCAGCATCATGTACTTTCTATCAGAGATGAATATGAATAATATTATGAATAATCATGTGAATCTAATAAAATGCATGGAAAATCATTTTCTGCTATGCAGATAAACAGTCCAATAAAAATCATATCAAAATGCAAATTTTGAAAAAAAACACATCTTCATAATGAGCGCAATTAATTTTCATTACGACAAGGGCTGTTTTTCATATTTTTTTCATTTTTTTTCTCTTTTTTCAAAAATGTATTTTATTTTCAAGTGCATTTGTGTGATTTTTTCAGTTTTATTTATTTTTACTCCAAGGCAATTTTCATAAAATGACTCTCAATAAATAAAATTACATTTTTTTACACGTTTTTTTTAATTATTTCCTTGTCACGCGGGAAAAAGAGAATGTTAAATTCCAGGATGAACTTGTGAAAATTTGAAGGTCTAGATTCTCTAGATCCGAATTATAGTCACTTGTAACTATAATGAATATAATGAATATAATGAATTTGAATGGCCGAATGTTCAACAAATGAATTAGTTAAAATTTTCGCTAATTTTATTTCTGAAACTATACTAATTGGCAGAAACTACTGTGTAAGAAAATTCTATGCACAGTTTTCTTGAAAGTATCAACTTGATACCATAAAGTATCAAATTGATCACAAAGTCTTCATCAATTTGATATTTTTGATATCAATATGGTACTTTTAAGTAAACTGTGTGGTTAGCAGAAAATATACTAGTAAGCAAAAAAAATAATAGTAAGCAGAAAATGTTATAGTAGTTGTTAGAAAATACTATATAAAATTTATCAATCATTTTTCTTCATTAAATTTTCTTGCCAATGAGTAATTCAGATTTACAGAGAGCATTGTAAAGTGCAGATTTTTGAATTATTATTTCTTTGTTGAAGAAATTGAATCTGGGACAAAAACAGTTAGCTTTTTCTGTGATAGAACGAGCCCCACATATAATAGCGTAGGAGTTCTATAAGTCTGACTCTGACCGAGTCAGGGATCCCGCGCTTTAAGGCCGTTGTGCTCGTAAAGTCCTTTTTCTCCTTACTATACAAACTGTTGCCTTTCAATGGACTTTCAATCAACACACAACTACAGGGTCAAAACGAACGTTCTTTTTAAATAAATTTTCTTTTAATCGAGTCTTTCTACTACCTTTCCTTTTATTTTTTATTCCCACAGAAAATACGAAAGCAGTTCCTCGGACATTGCACCCACACTGTATTTGATAACATTTATTATTAATATTATTATTATTATTATCATTATTACCAACCACATTGACTCGGAAAGGTTGATAAATTTTTGACTATTATATAATAATGCCGAGTGATAAAAACCTCCACAGATTAATACTATTATTATTATTATTATTGTTATTGTTATTATTGCAATAATAATAATATTAATAATTAATAATAATAATAATAATAATAAAACAAGAAACAGGTCTTATTTTAAAACGTTTAGCGTGAATTATCATCATTATTATTACTATTATTATTATTATGAAATGCATTTATTTTATTATTTTATTATTTTTTATTATTTATTATTTTTTATTATTTTTTATTACTTTTTATTATTTTTTATTATTTTATTATTATAAAATGCATTTATGATAAATAGAAATTAGTTTGGGACTATTAAAGGAAAGAACTAGTTTTTTTTAGACGTTTTGGGTGTTTACACATAATGGCAATTTTTAGCTGTAAGGAGTATATTTAAGAAGTTTTAATGTTTCGTGAAATGTAAGATTTCATTAAATACGTTAGTATTATACAATATATATTAGTATTAAGTAATTACCCGGCGTGGAGGTCAATGACTGTTTTATTGACGATAAAATAGAAACTAGTTACATTAAAAGTATAGTTGCGAATAAATTGAGATTGAAACCTAAAAGTAACAATTGAATGCACTGTCGTTGAAAAACTATGTGACAGCTTTATAACATTCTTGTATATTAATGATGACATAAATTACCGATTTTATTACATTTATCTGAGATTTGCATTAGTGCACACTAAAATACACTATCCACAATAGATATATTGTATTATTGTATATTATGCCACAATAGAGAAGGAGAGAGATAGATAGATAGAACGAGAGAAAAAGAGAAAGAGAGAAAAAGAGGAAGTGAAAAAGAGAGAAAAAGGGAAAGAGAGAAGGAGAGAAAGAGACAAAAAGAGAAAGAGAGAAGGAGACAAAAAGAGAAAGAGAAGAAAAAAGAAAAAGACAAAAAGACAAAAAGACAAAAAGACAAAAAGAGAAAGAGAGAAAAGGAGAAAAGGAGAAAGAGAGAAAGAGAGAAAAAGAGAAAGAGAGAAGGAGAAGGAGAGAAAGAGAGAGATCTAGAGAGAAAGAAAGAAAGAAAAAAAGAAAGAATGATTATTATCATTCAGTATTTTTACAAATATACGAAATAAGTACTCTCTCAATATGAATCAGCGATAAATGAGACACTTTTTCAAATCAGCGCATATACGCTGAGAATCAGCGGATTTTTAGGTTATGTCTCACTGAAGCATCAGCGCATATTCGCTGATTTGAATAAGTGGCTCACTTATCGCTGGGAATCAGCGAAATTCCGCTGATTTAGATTTAAAGAGTATCAGATGTAAAAAACAATTTCTTAAATTATTTATTTTCAATGTGCATATAGCGTCTGAACTATAGAATAAATAAACATTGCAACTTGTTTTAAATTACTTTAATCAGTAAACATCATAGTTTTGCAAATTTATTTTTTAAAGGGTAGAATCGTATGAGAATCGGATATTTATATTTACATATTATTAGGAATTTATCTTTAAATAGCCGTTTTAAAATCGATTTTTCAGACATTAAAAGCTAAGTAATTATCGCAGACGAAATTGATTATTAATTTAACATTCGACTATAAAATTTAAACATAACACTGTGTGACAAAAAAATAAAAATTAAATACACTTTTGTCGAGACCTGGCACAAGTTGTAGGTCTAGTAAAACTAAGAAAAATTGTATAGGAGA